>VSDK01016794.1:463732-488618 GCA_009767595.1 Symbiodinium kawagutii
ATGGGGGGGGCAGCAAGCAAACATGTAGAGAGATCCGTGCACTCTTGTACCCACATGTGGAGTAGCATGTTGAAGATTGGCAAGCTTTGATGTGGCAAAAAAAACGGGAGGGGGGGATTGGGGGGAGGGCGCAGCGCTTCCTTGCTTCCTTGCTTGCTTGCTTCCTTCCTTCCTTGCTTCCTTCCTTTCTTTCTTCCTTGCTTTCTTCCTTCCTTGCTTTCTTGCTTCCTTCCTTGCTTCCTTCCTTTCTTTCTTCCTTGCTTTCTTCCTTCCTTGCTTTCTTGCTTCCTTCCTTGCTTCCTTCCTTCCTTCCTTCCTTCCTTGCTTCCTTGCTTCCTTGCTTCCTTGCTTTCTTGCTTCCTTCCTTTCTTCCTTGCTTCCTGGCTGCAATTTCTTTTTTGATGCATCCCATTTTTTTTTGATGCATCCCATTTTTTTTTTTATGCATCCCAATTTTTTTTTTGATCCCTCTCCCTGTCTCTGACGTTTCCCAAAAAACAGCAGTGGGAAGCCCCAAGTTCCAACAGTGTCAAGCTCCATCCTTGGGGCCCTGACCACATCACCCTCATTGGGTGTCGCTGCTTCAGCCTTAGCTGTTTTCGGTGTCATCTTCGAACGGCCCAACGGCTTCACCTGCAACAGCGGACACCATAAGATGTTCGGTTTCTCTTGGAACGAGATGGGGTGTTTCTCAAGTCATGACGGGCTACCCCGCCAGTTAGGATATCCTTTATATCAATCATTTATAGCAGTTGTCGTTGGTACATCTTGGTACTTTGAACTTCGAGTCATATGGTCCGGAATTTGTCGGAGATAGCCTTATGCTGGGATAATACCTGCCAAATGGATGATTTACTGTCACTCGGAACAAAAAGCACCCTTCCACAATTTCAATATCCAGAAGTATCGCTCTCATTGGGCATAGGCATGTGCAACCCAAAGACAGTCACACACACACACACACACAATCTTTGTGTTATCATATTGAAGCAGTCGAGGAATCCAAGTGGAAAGCCATAGAAAACTTGTTGCTGAAAGACTGCTGGCTTCATTTCGTCCAACTCGGACTGTTCATGAGCTCGGTATCCGTCGCAATGGTAGATGAACAAGCCCAACGATTGGAAAGGTCCAGGTCCAGCGGAGAACTCTTTTTGTCGACGATTTGACGATTTAGGGAGCTGGAGAGTGCCTGGAGCTGCCAAGGATTTTCTACCCACCAAGTCTCACCGCGTCACCTTGGCGAGCAAGGTCCGCCCACCACCCGTCTGCGCTCGAGATGCCTCAGCATGTGGCTAAGCTTGTCCATCCCAGGTGGCTAAGCTGGATTCTTTCAGCTTGGGAGCCGTGCTTGAGTGGTCATGATGACAAATGATATCCACAATCTTTGAACTAGATTGAACTAGATTGGTATAATATATTGCTATTCTTAAAAAATAAGAATCCCAAGTAGATTGATATATCCCAACTAGATTCATCCCAAGTGTTCCAAGAGATGTAAATTGGGATAGCTGGAACTGGACCGGCCCCTTGGTCACACGTCACCGCTTCGGTTCACAACGATTTTGACGGCGAGATCCGAGTCCTTCCCCAGCCCAAGCTCTGACAAAAATCCCTGGAACTGCACAGAACTCAACCAGTGGGAACCCGTTGCTGGAACCAAAAAACCAACGGCGCCAGGGTGAGATCTCTACCACCATGAATTCCCAAAGGTGGCACTCCTAAAGAAGAAATAACATGTTCGAAATGCATACAGTTGTGATTTCCTATTTTCAGCGGAGCAAATTCGTCGGCGCACCCATCAAGTGTCAGAGCTTGGGCGAAAAATCCGGACCCAAACAGCACCTCCCAGTGAGACTGAACAGTTTCCTACAGCAACACAGGTGGCTGCTGTTACAATAGCTGTGCAGCTGACATCTGAAAACACTGCGGGATTGCTGAATTGTCACCCAAGATGTTCGGTAAAGATTTTGGACAAAAAAATGAAATTGATGGGCAAATTGTGGGGTCCAGGAATCTCTCAGGCAATGGGTTCTTTTTTGCGGGTGCCAAGAAACATCCATGGACATAGATCAGGAAATCCAGTTGTTTGCTCGCAACATTACTGCAGCCAAACTCACACCATGCTCCGTTCATCTAGCCCACGAACATTGCCTTGCACCAGGTGCCATGCAGGTAGCAGAACCCGGGAAAATGTTGCTCTGGAGGTGAGGAACTTGCTAAGAGCACCAATATTTTTAAGCAGTTTGGAGAAGCAGAATCTCGAGATACCCCCAAAAATGACTGGTTTATTCTTATAGATGACTCATATTGGATGATCTGGGGTTACCCCCCATGACCCCTAATCAAACGATCTAAAATGAAAACCCATCTGCTGCACGGTTAGGACCCCCCCATTTTCCACCAAAAGGCAACCCGCTGCGAATCCAGCGCGCCATTGATCCAAGAGCACAACCAGATCGGATTGGAATCGTGTCTTCTATCGACGCTTGACTCGTTCTCAGGCGCATGCACCTACTTTCCCAGCTGCTGGGTCCTTGGATTTTTGAACACTTGGGTTTGTCCATAGCTATGGTGGTACGAATCATCCAAGTTCAAAGGCATCATTAAGAGGGAAACCATCAGTGCCTCGGGGGTGCGAACTGGACCCACGTGGCTCGGTTAAGAGCGACTTTTTAGCCCAAAACTGGCAAGAACTCACAGCCCAAGTGGAGGCTTCGCCAGGTCGAAAATCTTCATTGCCCGGTACCCCTTTGGTTTCAGGCTCCCACTAAGTTCACTGTGCCAGGGTACCAGGTGCCCCTGCAAAGTTCAGGCTCCCCTGTTTTCGCTTACCCCGAATATCAAACCCCGCCGCCCTGCCAAAGTGGAAAGATTCCCAAGCAGAAACCGCAGTGGTTGCGGCCCTTCATACTCGCTACGATTAAGCACTGTTAAGCACAGGGATGAACCATCATCTATCCACCATCGATCATCATTGTGATATCACAGCGAAGGGATTTTCTTCGAGATTCTGACTTCCCAAGAAATGACCAAAGTTGGGACGGCGGCGGCACCAAGAACCAATCAAAAAACTGCACTAGTGATTGATTCCCCTAATTGAAACACATTGCGGAGATTGAATTTCCCACCAGCGACCATTGCAGAAATCATTGGAATCACCAAATGTGTGTAGTGTGTAAGAATATATGTATAAGTATATATCAACATATCTAAACATATAGTATAAATGTGCACATAAAGCGTGATGGATCATATTTTGTTGTGTTATATTGCTTGATGTAGTATAAAGATACATACATATATACATTATGAATATATGCTCATATGGTGGTTTCTTAAACTAGGGGTACCCCCAAATCATCCTTTATCAATCATTTATAGCAATAAACCCTCAAATTTGTTGCGGTCCCCTATAGCTTGAGAAACCACCATGACTAGTAGTTCAGCATTATTCTTGGTGATTATCCCCTATTAATCCCTATTATCAACCAATATGAGTGGTCATAACCCCTACCATATCTGTACACAAAGATACCCCGATTCTTCTACCGTCGCCCAAGGTGCCAGCCCGAAGCTTGCGCAGGGCAACAGACAACTGCGAGACCTCTCTGCTGAGGCTCCTCTGCCGTCGTCCAAGAAACGAACCGCAGAATGTCACAGCACCGTGGGGCGAGTTGAAACTATAGATAGAGGAATCTACATATATATATATATATGTATGTATATCTGTCTAAAAAATATTTGTATATATATATATGTATACTCATGTCTGTATTCATAATATGGATTCGTAATATGTATTCATAATATGTATACACAGACTACGCATATTTATGTTATGTATCTATACATGTATACATGTAAAGATGTAAGTACGTGTATGAGAGAGAGAGAGAAAAAATTGTATTTGTATACAATCATCATCAATCATCGCGCAATAAAGGTGGGGTTCGCTTGCTCCCCCAACAGGCTTTCTTCAACCTGTGCCTGTTGAAAACTATCAACTTTAAAGCCTTTCACCTGAACCTGCACGCCTTTTTTCAGGGCCTGCTACTGGGATTGTCGAGCTGCCCCAGGGATACCACTGCGATCCTCACGTCTGAGGATAATAAATAATAGTCTCTTTATGTGCTGTGCTCCCATTTGGAAAAACTTGCACAAAAACTCGCACAGTCTTCGCAATATTCACTTTCATGGCTGCTTGCTGAGTCCGATTCTAATACATGAGGCTGGAATGAGTCTGCACATGCACGCATACTTCGAAGCCAAATCTCAAAACGATTCCACTGATCAACGCCTAGCCAAATAAATGCCCAGCTCACCGCCAAGCAAATGAAGCGGCTGACAAGGACCGTGCCAGTAATATGGGCGTCAAGCCCTTTGCTATTTGACCACAACGCTGTATCAAGGACTGCGAGGCGACTGCTGTTTAAATAATCCGACATGACCATGTTTTGCGCCTCATCATAGCCTTGCAGGTAGCACAGCAGAATCGGCACTTGTAAGGAGAGTATGCCGCCCAGGCCCCAAACTTTCAGAGCAAAAACAGCACAATCTGGACCTCGCTTCTCAATCTTCCACACAGAGAAAGGGATGAGAAAAACTGTCACAGCGTAGAGCAAGGTAAGAAACAAAAACCATCTCCTGTGACCGTGAGCCTGGAAACCAATGCGAGTATCGGACAAAAGATCCATGGCACTCAGAGACCACGCCAAAATGGAGAAAACAACGCCAGTCCTGATATCGGTGGTGCCAGCGCGTTCAATGTCCAAGCCGCTCTCCCACGCATTGCGTAGGTTATCGGTGTATGCACCAGCATCCAACAGGATGCCGATGACAGTCTCCACTTCGTCCTCGGCTCCAGCAATTGCTGCCCTAATGCGTTGTTCGTCATCTGGATTCGAACAATGAGCATTGCGCAAGGAATGGAATTGCATCATCTCCCTCTGCTGTTCAAAATTCACTTTCTCAGCCTCCAAGATTACAATCAAGATAGTCATCAATGCATTGGTCGTAGTCAGATTGGAAAACCAGCCGTAGTGAAAAAATACAGGAATCCAGTCATCATGTTCGCTGACTATCATAGTAAAAGACCAAAAGAGGTCCAGAAAGTAGAATACACATCCTATTGAAGTTAAACAAATCATCAGGTGCAAAGACCAGGATTGGTAGCGACAAGGCAGCACCACCAGAAGAGCCAACAAGGAAAGTATTCGGTATATCAGCTCAAGCCAGCTGTATAGACCTATGCCAGATGCATAGCCCTTGAAAAAGTATTTCAGACTTACCCACACAGGAACTCCCACTAGCAATCCACAACACATTGGAAGGCCAACTTTGGAGGACCAATATTTGAAGGTCTCTTTCCGATCTGGCACCACGGGCAACAAATAAATCTTGTTCCATTTCGCTCCCAAATAGGCCTCAAATACACACCAGAGCCTTGAGTAGACTCCAGCGGAGGGATTTGGAACAACGAGCAAATGTGATGCCTTTTGTAATGCCAAAGCAAATGCACTTTCGCTCAAATTTCCGCCAATGAATTCATCTAAGTCCAAGTTCTGCGGGTTTGACAAAAGGCAGCAGTACAGGTTTTTCAACCGATACAGCTGGGGCCATGCAATTGAAACTTTTTTTCGAAGGTGGAAAATTCCTCCCTGCCAGGAATGAGATACAAAAACCTGGCATTCCAAACCTTGATGATGCTTCATCAGGGCATAGCTTGCCCCCCCAGCTGCTCGTGTCATAGGTTTCACCACATGGGTGTTCACGTCATGCAGATTAGGGCCATGCTTGCGGTCCCAATGAAAAGGATTAGGAAGTCCTTGACTCATCGGGATCTGATCTGAGCACCATAACTGGTAGACTTCCTTGACAAAGTCCTCAAACTCAGACTTCGTAATGCACCATTTCTCCGGTGGAACGGAACGGTGCAAATCTCGCGCCCATTGGAAATCCATCACGAATGAGGGAACGGCGGAGTTAAGCGGCAGTGTGATACTTTGGGTTGGGGTTCACTCTCTGGCTCTGTGCATGTGTATATGCACAAGTGTACATATGTATGTATACGATATTAAACTATCAACGTATACATGCCTCTGTAAACATAGCTGTAAAATGAAGCGATCTCATGCCTTGGGTTAACTTAAACAAAAAACTTGTCCTTTAAGTAAAGTCGTGAACCAAATCTTTGAGATTTTCTGATCTAACCGCCCGGGCGAGGGCTAAGCCGCACATGGACGCGGATCAGAGCAGCAGTTTTTGGCACTGACCATGGCAAATGGCTATGAAACCAGGAGGAGTCTCAGGAAAACCACTGCCCTCAACGATGGGTAGACCTCACCAACTTATCAGGAAAGCTGCGTTGAAGGATTGACGATTTGCAAAGAACTACTGTTTCCACAGTGGGGTGACCTTACACATTTTGGAGGATTCAAAGGAAAAGCAAGCAAGATGTTTTTCAAACGTACAAGGGCGCCAAGTTTGCAGTAGCTTATGCATGTTTATGGTCTACATGATTTATTTGATCGGCAGTATTCCAAAGAGACGTGAAGCAGCTGGATGATCATTTTCTACCGCTGAAGGGAATGTATGAGAAGGGTACATTTCCTATCACAGCACTGGGTTCCAAAAAAAATCCCACCTTAAAAGAAAATAGATTTACCTGGCACTCGAAATCACAAAGTGCCCAACGAACCGTGCGTCATCTACATTACAAAGTGGTGAAGCACTTCATTGCAAAACCAGCGCAGCAACCAATTGTATTCAATGATGTGTTCGTTTCTACATCACTATGCATTTCGTTGGGAGGATCCCATCTTCACTCTGGCGCGGTCCGAGAAACAGTCGATATTCATCAACGAAATAACGAATCAGTTCGGCAAGCAACAACAAATTCTCAACTCATGGCATCATCCCATGGCATCCCATGGCATCCCTGGCATGCTATGGCACCGGCGGCTCCTGCATCGTTCCTCTTGTCTTCGCTTCTGCCTTTCCAACGGTGGCACGGCACTTCGACCGCGAGCCGCTCCGGGCGCTGGCACCAAAGCCGTGACGAAGGCCTCGATGACGTCCTCCTCCTGGAGATCGACCCGCCGATTCTCAACATTTTTCGTGGAGACTTTCAAGCAATGAATCCATGGTCAATAGTAGTAATGGTTAAAAGTAGTGGACCGCTAGAAATGGTACTTCGAACCAATACTGGCATCTAGTAATGGCTAATAAGCCATAATGATGGCTGGAAATGGCTGATTGTAGTTGCTATCAATAGCTCAAAATAGTCTAGTAATGGTTACTGATAGTGGCTATCAATCGCTAATAGTGGCTATTCAAGCAAACCATTCACCACCATTCATGATAAATTCATGGTGTTTACCCACAAAATCAAAAAAAGCACAAGAGTAGCAAACTTTCTCGGGGCCCTGCGGACCCAAAACTTGCCTCATCTCTTCAACGCTGTGATGAACGGTGCTGGAAACTCTTATCTTGGGGGTCCAATCTGCCCTTATGTGGATGGATGTGGAGAGATGACCGTTTGGACATATCTCTAGGCTCCAAATCTCGGTGGAAAGTGAAATTTACCCAAAACGCCCTGACAAGGCCACACTTTGGTGACCGGATTGCCAGTCATTTCGGAAGGCGAGACGGATATGTTTGAAAGGTGAAACCAACATGTGTGAAAGGTGAAACCAATGTGTTTGACAGTCAGATCTGCAATGTTAAGCTCCCCAAAAAGTAAAGTCAAGCTTATCCAAAAGAGAACATCAATATCATTTCAATTTTCTGACATGTCATATCCACTTGGCTGGCCACTCAAAAGCATCATCTTGAGCAAGTGGATTTGATAACATAAGCGACGATAGTGATCAAACTTTTTTTGAAGTCAAATTCAAAAATAGGACAATTGCCTTTTGGTTCAGAACCTTTGAACCTGGTTTGGATGTATGTAGCTTTACCACCTATCAAAATCAATTGAAAAAATCACAGCATCTCTACCTTCAGGATGCCTTTCAGGGTTGATCGGACCATATGGTGGGCCTATTTCCAGCAACTTCTGGTGACCCAGCTGGACCTATTTCCAGCTGCAACCACTCTCTTTCACATTCGCAAATCAAGACCAGCTTGTCTGCACTCAAACGCTGCAAGAATGTCTAAGTTACTGCCTGATTAGCAGTCACTTCTGACTTTGACTCCGAAAAAACCATGCTCCGAAGCTCTTTGGATTTTGGCAACTCCTTGCACAACCGGGGAGTTCCCTGAAGAGTTCAATGTTGGTCACTCTTTCGCAGGGCATCTATCTTTGGGATCGAGAATTTCAGCTTTGTCAACCTACTTGTGTTGGTGCTACAACGTGAGGAGGTCTTGGGACGGAGGATTTGAGTTTTTCTGGTAGGAGACCTTTGGAGCGAGGATCTCTGGTTCATCGCCCTAGTTGTCTCCTCTCACGTATCCGGACTTGTCTATGTGCTGGGATGCCCCTGGCGGATGATACCAAGTTTGTCTCCCGCTTGCCTCCCTACTCGTCTCCCAAGTGTTTCCCATTGATCCTCAAGTTGTCTCCTCTTGTCTCACTAGACGCAAAAGCTCAGAGAAACGAAACGCGTGCTGTCGAGGTTGCGCATATGACAATCGATCAGTTTTGATGTTTCCACTGCTACTCGAAGAACTTCCCTCACCTAGAAAAGACAAGCCATTTGCAGATCCATCTTCTATTTTTTACCATTCTATTTTCATAGCCATTTCTTCTTGTCTTTTCTAGGCTTGGATCTGCCAGACATTCCTCACAAGACTTCCTTTGACCATAGGAATTCTCCATCTCGTGCCAACCGGACACCGCTTCCCACGGTCCTCTTCGGTAGCACTGGACCTAGCTGAGATCCCGCCAGAGGTCGTGGTGCGGTCGTCATCGCTCCACCTGCACTGACCAGCCACGGTTACTGTGGGGCTACTTCAGCTACCTTATAGGGTACAACTCCCCATGGTACCATCCCAGGGGTAGATCATGGTCAACGACTGGTCAACGCCTGGTCAACAATCCCACACTTTCAAGCTGAGATGCAGCTCTTGGGAATGTGATTCATGTCAAATCTCCAGCTTTTTGTGGTTGGGATTGGCTTATTGACACAAATCTCCCCATACTGCGGTTGGCTGCAAGAGATTTCCTCTCTTTCCCCTGTTGAAAAGGTCTCCGAATTCACAAACATGCATGACCTGCGACTGGTATTCCTTCGAGTCCAAATCCTCCCCAAATCCACCAGTTCAATCCAGCTCTCCATCAGTTCACCAGCAGTTTTCCACCAATTTCACCAGTTTTCCCCCACTTTTCCACCAGTTTTCCACCATTTCACCACAGCTACTTCAGCCCACGAGTGGTTGAAGTCGTTGAGAGACACACTGGACTACTGGTGTGGTAACCACGGATACCACCGAACTCACCACCAAACCCACCTGTTTTCCTTGAGACTTTGCTTCGGCGGCAGCTCCGGCAGCACCCGGGCTTCCAATCGCAGCTTTTGGGCTGCCAGGTCCTGGGGCAGGTGCGGCGGCGGTGGCATCCAAGGGACGATCTGCGCGCCTCGCATTGCAAGGACTTCTTCTCCAAGAGCTCAAGGAGAAAGGAGTTCTTCTCAAGGAGTTCAGCACTTTTTTTTCGTTCTTCTTCCAGGAGCCTTTCCACCTACAACTCAGCACTGGAAAGTTTCGTTCCTGCCCTTGGGAAGTTTCCCAGCTGCTTTCCACAAGTGTCCCAGCCTCCTGGAGCCGATCGCCAGGGTCCAAGAGACAATCTTGCAGGAAGCTGATGTGCGCCTGCAAGCCTTTGATGAGGCACTCCTCCGGCTGTTTCACATAGAAAAATGGAGCAATCCAGGAACCAAACAGCCCCTGGCAGAGGTTCGCAACTTGAAAAACTGAATCCGGGCAAGAACATTTTTTAATGACCTAAATGTTGTGAAAACAACTTGCTTGGACAAACGGATCTCGGAGCCACGGGTCACCGCTCCTTTGCCACATCTCCCCCAGGCTGCGCCATCACCCCATCCCCCCAGGGCTTGGCCCAGCAAGCTGCGCGACCGGTAATGAGAAGTGAGCAAAGTCAAGGAAAACTACAGGAAGACTAGGTGTGTATATATATATATATATATTATACTGTTTGAAGTCAAAGGGTGAGTACAGGTTTTTACTTCGATGTCTATTTGTCAAATTTCGAAAATGAGTTTTTAGATATTTGGGTTCCATTCAAGCAATTGGCTTTAAGAAGTATGCAGCCATCATAGCTGAAAGCACCTGAATCTAAAACTGGCCACCTAGCTGTGGCAAGGGTTGCTGCATGCCATTGGAAGCTTGGAACTTTCCTCCCCACTGAGCATGAGCTTGGCACGATTTGCTGCAGATTCGCAGCAGCAGCTGCCCTGTAACGAACAGGGAGGTGTGGTGCATGGTGGCAGCAGCAGCGGCAGCTGCTGCTCCACATGAACAGTGGTAGATTCGGGGAAGAGCGAAGGATCGATGTACGGAGAACGATGAGCCAACTGAACAAACCAAGATTCATGATTGGCGTATAGATCAAAAGCATGCGACCGCGAACTTACCAAGTTATTCCGAGTCATTTCCAAGCATAGCCGTTCAAACGAGAGCTTTGGATTCAACCGGCTGGATCGATCCTGAGTTTCCAACGATATGCTCAAGTACGGCGTGGCTCCAGCGGGCTCTCTGGGTCTCTTGGCCTCTTGTCCTGACAGGCGCAGTTTCGTCTCCAACCCAGATTTTTTGGAGTTCACCTTCCCCCCCACGCGAGATGAGGCGGATGGCCCCGCCTGCAGGTGGATTTTTGTATACGGAGATGTAGCGGGCATCTCCAGTCCCACTTGACCTGGAGCCGTGGGCAGTCCTCCCACTGGTTGAACAGCACTGCAAGGTGATCATCAGGGCAGCTGGATGTAGAGGATTGTTTGCAGCTGGCACTAGCCAATGGAAGAGCCAGAATCTCCCTAAAGCGACTGGTATGCCAATCCCAACGTCATGTACATCCATGCCCGGCCAACTGAGATGACTGCAAAGTGTGCAAGCGAAAGGATTCGGCGATTTTATGGATATACTTCCTGTCCTCGGAACAAAGGCTGGGCTGGCGCCTTGCAAATCTGCGCCGAGCTTTCTAGAGGTACATACTACAGACAAGCCCAAATATCTGTGCGAAAGATATGTTTTCTTTTGGAAGTCACCCTTGGAAGTCACTCTGTACACACCCTGTCAAATCAATGTTCCGGAACAACTTGATAGTGTTTTGCAATGGAGGGATTGGTCGTGCTGGGATAACCAGTCATAGCAGCAACAATACCGGCTCTGTGATGGACCGATGGATGCGCAACGCATGGCTAGGCTTTATAAAGGTTGCAGTGAGCTGAAGAGCACCTCGGTTCCAAACTGATGATGTCAAGTCAGTGGGGAAGTCAATCTTCGCATCCTGGCCAAGACAAATCAACGATTCATTAGCCACTTCTTTGTCCAAGACAACAGGATGAGTGATGATGATTTCTGATGGTGAAGAATGGTCAATTGGACCATGTTCAATCCTGACTAGTCATAAAAATGATTGATTTCACACTGTGAAAATCAAATAATTGCTAATGTTGTTGAACGCTTAATGATGGTTTTCATCCTGTATGACTATACTTCATCATGATTCATATGACATTCACGTTGCATGGTAGTTGATCATGATGGTTATGCCATGAAGGTGACCGGGTCAACGCTAGCAGCGAATGGTTGGTAGCGCCTCGTCGGCACTTGACTGAAGTTCCGACCTGAAGGGAAAGGACTGCCAGAAATTTCACAAATGTGGTTTTAAATGGCTTAAGTGATGGCTTAAGTAATGGGTATCATGATTCTTTTGGCTCAAGTAATTCGTTTCATGATTCTTTTGGCTCAAGTAATGGGTATCATGATTCATTAAAAAAATGGGAATCATGGCTTAAGTAATGGGAATCATAGCTTAAGTTGTTGGAATCATGGCTTAAATCATGGGAATCATGGCTTCAATTGTGGCTTAAGCATTGTTCAAAATAGGAATAAGCCATTCATAAGCCATTTACAAAATGGAACAATGGCTTCATTACTCAGATCCGAACAGTAAAACGTGAGAATAGGAATTTGAGTAGTGAATAAATTTCAAGTGTTAAAATTATATATAATATTTTCTGTACATACTGTCATCCTGGAATAGATGCGGTATGCCCCATGTTCAATATTTACACCTGGTACCTCTTGGCGATGATCCAATTTCATACTGTATCAACTCCAGGACAGTTGCATATCTAGTAATTGTACATACTGTCCAAAATCAATTGTTTAACAAGAACAAAAATATTTCTGATCTGGTGTGTGTTCGTTCTTGTGCATTTCTGCCGAGCAAAAATCTTGGACACCTCGGGAAGTATTTTGGAAACAATCGGTTGAAGAATCCATCCCATGAATCCCGCAGCTTTTACATCAAGAAATCAATGGAATCGGAAATTGGGCATTATGACTAATAATAGTTCTATAATCATTATTAATAATGATGGTAAGACTTAGATGATGCAGATGAACTTGCACAATCTACTAAACTTACTACAAGGTAGTAAGAATCAAACCCTATGTCGGACCACGTTGTGGCGCCTAATTCAAGCAAATATCAAAACAAATTCCATGAGGTTAACGACGAAGTGACTGCCAAAGCAATAGCCAATTGTTTAACACCACAAGTACGACTGCTGTTAGTGACAAACGGCACAATCTGATTCAGATTGACGAAGCTGAGACTCTGGCAGTCTTTTTGCCACATCTTTTCGGAAACTCTCGGTCGTCATTGCGCAATTTTGGATATCTCATCCAGGAGTGCTTTGAAGGTCCCCAAAATTGAAAGAAGAAGCCAGTGATTCTGAAAAACGGTCATATTCAGCAGTAAACTTGCTGCAATCAAGCTGATTTTCATGAGTTTTGCCATTCTATCACTATGGTTACGTTCATCAACATCATCATCACCATCACCACCACCAACACCAGCATCATCATCATCATCATCATCATCATCATCATCATCATCATCATCACTGCCCAGAAATGTTGCTTCTCTATACTGGAGACATGACGTATGGTTTACTGCATTTTCTCTCGGAGCCATCTACTATCTGGCAAGGAAAATGCACAAAAACCATTATTTCCTTTCTTTCGCTGCGAATCGTGGGAATGAGTATTTTTTTGAATGGTTGGAAATCATTCTATAAAGATGAAGGTTCCCGGCTTCTAGGAGTGGCTGAAATTGTGCATGGTTCATTGTTTTTGATGGTTCTATACTGGGAAATCGTGTGAAGTATAAAACCATTAGAACCAATTCAAAATTCAGCCATGTCCGAAAATTTCTTTTGGAAAAAGAATTAGTGTTGTTTTCAGTGTCATGATTGTTGAAAAAGGCCCATCGTCTATCCGCAGAAAATCCAAGCAACACAAGTTCTTAAACAAGAATTGACACACAAACCTGCGGCCATTTTTTTTGGCTCAGAGTGTGGCCAAAACCTTATCGCAAGAAAAGCTGCGCAATGGCCGCTGAGAGTATGCTAGAAAATGTTCACAAAACCAAAAGAAAAGTGAGGAAACATGTCATTGAAACATGTCATTGAAACATGTTGGGTGGTTCGTAGACGCATACATCAGCAAAGGTGCTGTGCGGAATTTTTCTCACCTCTGATATCACATTTTGCTTGTACTCCATCGCCTACAAAAAGTGAAGCAAACAACAAATTGTAGCTTGAACATGTGAATTGAAAGAAACACTTTGCTCTTCAAGCAGTCAAACCAACCCAATTTGTTCCAATACAACCATCATAGAAATTGATGGTGACAAGTTTTGCCTGTTGCGGTGCCGTTGTGGCGCTAAGCCTCGGTCACAGGTACAGACTGCGAAGGTGAAAACAAAGTAAGGTGCCAGCAAAACACAACCAGCGAACCAGGGGGGAACCAAGAAACCGAGAACCAGCAGAAACAAACCAGAAACCACCCCAGAAAAAACCACGAACCAACCAAAACCAAGGCACCAAGCGTTAACTAGGTGAAACGACCGCACTCACTCATCTCACGTGCCGTCGCTCCAGGCATCAACATCTTGACCCATCATCTCTTCTTTCCTCCCTGTAAGGCCGTCTTCCACATTTCGCAAGTTCATTGTCATTGAATTGCATGAGTTTGCATAGAATTGCAGCTGAAAAGAATTGCAACCTTTGCAGCACTGTTCTTCAGGGATGTAGGCAAGCTCTATGACAATGTGCCATCGCGAAGCAATGCACAACTCAATTTTTTCAGTGTGCAATGCAATCTAATACGTGGATGACTCGTTCTGCAAGTGAGGCTGGACAAAAGGTCAAAAGAAAGACTTGAAGAGAGGGGCGGAAGCTTATCCGAGAACCAACTCGAGCAGGGACCTCCCCAGAGGGTCTCGATGCAATGGTATTGCCCTGGCTATGGTCAGGGTGGCGTGGTGCAACCCAGCTCTTCCTGTATTTGACATCTAGGAGCACATGAATCACTGGAAGACCACGACAGCTAGCTGCCGCAATCATTTTGTACGACCAGAAGCACGGGCGCGTAAAAGGCCTGACCTTCCTGCAATTGAGAGCAATGAAGCTGTGCCTAGCAAAGTGATTCGAACTTGGAACACTGCACAATGGGTGAGGTTGAAGACACCGAAGGATAGGCACATCCCTTATGGAGATTAGAAGGGCACATTAAAGACTTGTTGAAGAAAAAAAAAGGAGGGCACATATCCTGAAATATCACACTCCATTACATGAACCACTTGAACCAAGTTGAGGACACGGAGCTTCACCAGCTTACTGACTCCAGATGAGTGCCTCAGGCAGCAATTGGGCAGCAAGGCCAGCAAAGGCTATCCCACATCACGCCATGGCTCGCCTCCGCGCCGAAACGTCAGACTCCAACAAGTCAAAAAGTCCTTGTAGCGTTATGTAAACAGCTACAGAAATGGCTGCGGAGCAAGGCATGATTGCATCAGCGTCGGCGGCTGGACGGGCGATGAGGATTTTTTTGCCTGTTGCGGCGCCGTTGCGCGCTAAGTCTCGGTCACAGCTACAGACTGCGAAGGTGAAAAGAAAGTAAGACGCCTTGCAACAAAAACCAGCAGACCAGGAGGAACCCAAAGAAAACCAAGACCAAAACAAAGCAAAACACCCTAAAAGGATAAGAGGAAATCTTGTTGCGCCAATGACATGCGGTTTGACTTCCGGGACGTCAGCATTTCCCTGTTCGACCAACAACAAGCTGCATGGGTCAACTTCGTAGTCTTTCCGCCGACGAACAAAAAAAGGACACCACAAGTCGTCAGCCAGGTGAAACTTCCGCAATCACTCATCCTACATGTCGATTTAGACATCAGCATCTTCATCTTGTTCCCTCTTCCAAAGCCAGCTACTATGTGCTAAACGTCATTGCGATAGCACTGCAGTTCACAAGTTTGCAGCAATGTGTAGAACAGGTCCACTTGCAAATGTATAGGCTTAAGTGAAAGCATGAAGATGGGTCTCTCCAGTGCTTCTAGCGCCTCTTCTACCCATCTACGGCATCAGACCAGCGTACTGGATGAGCATTGATGGCTTAGAGCGGGTCTCTGTCAAAATTTGCCTTTGTAATTTTGGTTTTTTTTCCCGGGTAATGCCTCTTGCGCACGAAACACAAGTCATTATATGTCCAGGGAGGCTGCAAAAGAGAATCAATGGTTTCACTGACTCATACGCTGAGTAAGATGATAAAACCAAAACCAAGAAGCCACCAAGCAAACCAACGAACACCACCAACAAACCAACCCGCCCAACCAAAAGGCAAACAAACAAGCCACAAACAAACACACCAAAAAAATCTTACTCAACATAGTACGCTAACTAAACACAAGTGAAACGTGTGATCCTCCGCGCTCACTCATTTCAGAAGAGGATCAACCAGGCATCACCGTCTCAAGTTGTCAATTGCTTGTCATCTTGCAGCGCTATAAGCTGTTCAATACCTGGAGGAGTCCTCTGTCATCAGTATACCAGACGAAACGAATCCCACCGTTGCAACTTCGTACATCGTATGAAGATCGAGTTCCAGAATATACCGTTGATACGAGTGAATGCGAAGATATCAAACAAACTGCCTGAAGGGGGGGCCCCAACCCCCCCAGTGAAGTCTTTGTAATTTTGGAAGGGAGGTGCACCCCTCGGTGCCCAACTTCTCTCACTTGCGCAGCTTACCAGATTCGAATCATTTGCAAGGGCATGACCACCCTCCACATATCTTTCAATGACATGACGGTAAGTGTCTTTCACTACGCCAGTCTCTGGTCGTTGAACTCAGTGCTTCTGTTGGTTGGCACAGGACAGAGGAAGAAGGCGATCATCCTGACCTTGGTCAGATAATACTTTTGCATCTAGGCCCTCTGATAAGGGCTCCATAGCTGGTACATGACCAATTCGGTAAGTGGAAGAGACATCCGTTCCCCTTTTCACTCAAATATAATGTGTCAATCATTGATATCAGCTGTAGTTACTGCACCGCGGACATTTCTTTTTTTTCCCGGGTAATGCCTCTTGTGCACGAAACACAGGTCATTATATGTCCAGGCAAGCAGCAAAAGAGAATCACTGGTTTCGCTAACTCATAAGCTGAGTAAGATGATAAAATCAAAACCAAGAAGCCACCAAGCAAACCAACGAACACCACCAACAAACCAACCCGCCCAACCAAAAGGCAAACAAACAAGCCACAAACAAACACACCAAAAAAATCTTACTCAACATAGTACGCTAACTAAACACAAGTGAAACGTGTGATCCTCCGCGCTCACTCATTTCAGAAGACGATCAACCAGGCATCAGCGTCTCAAGTTGTCAATTGCTTGTCATCTTGCAGCGCTATAAGCTGTTCAAAACCTGGAAGGAGTCCTCTATCATCAGTACACCAGACCACACGAATCCCACCGTGGCAACTTCGTACATCGTATGAAGATCGAGTTCCAGAAAATATCGTTGATACGAGTGAATGCGAAGATATCAATAAAATGCTTGAAGGCGGGGCCCCAGCCCCCCAGTGAAAGAGCGAATCAAACAACGAAAGCCAAGCGCCAGAGGCGCCATCCATAAGCTGTAAGCATCCATTCATACTTGCCAGGCTACCGAGACCACCTATCCATTCAACAATGGAGCAATGGAGACCTTTTCAGCACAAATCGAAATTGCAGGCGACCAATGCGAATTGTCCAAGCAAATAAATTGAGATGACCCGCCGTTTCGGCTTGTAGCCCTCTGTGAATTACAGAGATCACTATTTGCCCAACCTGAGGCACCTTGGGTCCGTGAGGACAGCAAGAGCCCAGCCTCATGCCTGATCGTCCATGGTGACAGCAAGCAGGTCGAAAGCGCCGCACCCTTTGTCCAAGACAGGAATCAGCAAACCCCAGGTCAGAGTTCGACACGACCCTGTCGTCAATGTGGTCGGGATCAGATTCCTGTTCTTACCACGGTGCAGCACCATCAAGCGGGCTGCAACAGAAACATCCAGCAAAAACCAACGCTGGGCCAAGGCTGAGGCTGGGTGTTTCAAGTGCAGACAACGTGTCAAGGCGCCGCGCTCCGGGCATCCTTCTGACCTTTTTTCATGCGAGCAAGCAGTGTAGTTACCACCGTTCCAAACCTCTCCATGTTTGCTTAAATACGAGCTGGCTGCCTGACACTCGTTTGTCTCTGGGATGCAGAAACTGCCAGCGCTTCAACGCCACCTTGAGGCGCGCCAAATCCCGAAGCGGCACCGAAAAACCATGGCCCACCTCATCTTGAGAGATGAGATTGCATTGGAGTTAGATGGTTGCCTGACACTGGTTTATCTCTGGGCTGCAGAAACTACAAGCCCCTCAACGCCACATTAAGGCGCGCCAAATCCCGAAGTGGCAAAGGAGACCATGAGCCACATCATCTTGAGAGATGAGGTTGGTGCGCTACACATAATGTCCGTCTGTATCGACAGCTGACAACCTCATTTAGCGTCACCGGACATCGAACCACGCCAAGTATTCCTGTTTGCGGTACTTTCCATTGGTACCCAGGTCGCCAATTCTCTTCCACACCGGATACGCGCTACGGCGAACAATGGCCTGAAACCATATTTAGCGATAGTCATGATTTGTAGTGCCAGGCGGGGCCCACGCCGGCGCGTCAAGGCAGCCACAACTTGCATCGGATGACGTTGGGTTCAATCGTCCCGCAGAGCTCAATCACTTTGCTAGCCAACAAGCTTGAGCCAACAAGCTTGCGGGTCAAGGGAAATCGAGTAGCGCAATGACTTGTTGCTTAAGAGCAGGGACTTCAGCATTGCCTTACTCGATAATTAGCCAACTGCACGGGTCCACCTTACTTCTTTTTCTAACCCATCAGGCCTTAAGTTCAAACACGGCATCCGCCATGATCCAAGAAACCGCAGCCGCCCTGGCATTGGTGAGGACTACATTGAGAAAAGCCACTGGAAAGTGTACCTTTGTATTCCGCAAGGGCGGTGGCTGGAGAATGCTCGCAGCTTCGCAGATTTTGCTCGAGTTTCCATCCTTAAGAAAGGGTACACGGAAAGAGCTGCAAGGGCAATACTGTGGGGGCCCTTCATCTGTCCCTGGAAACCGCTTGCTTTTGAGCCTTCGAAATTAGAACCGCGTTCAAGGTGATTGGGCCAGTTTGGTAACAATCGCTGCTTTGCTTTTTTTGTTTTTCTGGGGGCGATTGGTTGGCTGACAATGTGTTTGAAAATCCCTTGGCAACGGTTTTTGATTGGGTTGCGTTGTGTGCAAATTTGTTGGTTAAATTATTGATGCGGTTGGCTTGTGGTAAATTTACGTCGCGCCTGTGTTGGGTGCGCTGGTGGTGTTGCGCTGGCGCTTTGGTTCTGGTGGTGTTCTGTGGAGGCCCTACCATCTGTCCTCGGAAAACGCCTGCCTTGAAGCCTCCAAAACTGGAACCATGCAAAATGCCTTCGAACAGGTTCGGAACATGGAATGCGACGCAGGGAGCCCAGCAAGAATATTCAACCCAACCCCGCGCCAAGAAAAATGTTAACTAATGAAACAGAGCACAAAAAAATTGAAAATCGACGAGAAGACGCTTGGGAACCCCCATGGAATTACGAATATTCAACCCAAACCCTCGCCAAGAAAAAATGTTAAATTCTAATGAAGCAGACCACAAGAAGACTCACGAGGGGACCCCTGAGAACCTTCATAGAATTACGCATTTTCAACCCAAACTCGCGCGAAGAAAAATGTTAAATCCTAACGAAATCCTAATGAAACTGAAGACACGAAGACTGAAGGTGGAGGAGAGGACCTTGGGAACCCCCAAAGAATTATGAAGATGGATCAAAAATCTGCCGAGGGGACCCCATGGGAACCCCCATAGAGTTCCCTATATCCACCCTTTGGAGAAATACAAAAAGTATACAAGATGGCGGTAGGGGTTGGCCAATGATCAATCAAATCTTGAAATGTTGGAATTTTGCATTTCTGCGCACAAGTATTATACACTGCGATTTTCCCAGAGGGTGCTCCGCGTATCAGGGGTGAAGAAAATTAAAAAGCATCGCGGCGCTTGCTTTACCACAAGCTCTCGGACAAGCACCCGCGCAATTACGCTACCGAAGCATCACCACACGGTCACCAGCGCCACAAAAACGCAAGCCCAACAAAATCACCAGCGCAAAAGATCGCCAGCGTAGCAAAACATCACCAGCGCAAATCGCCAGCGCGCCGCTGAAAAAAAAACACTGCAAAGTCACCAGCCCATCAAGCAGAGGAGCCCAAAGTCATCAGCGCAACCAAACTACAAGCGACCCGATATCACCAACAAATTCACCACCACAACGCACTCACCAGCGCACCAAAGCCACCAATAACAACAAAATCACCGGCGCCGCCTGAACAGAACATGACCAACGCCGCCAGTCCCAAAAATCAACAGCACACCACGAACACCACAATTACAAAATCACCAGCCCACCAACACCGCAACAAAGCACCAGCGCAACACCACCAGCACACCCACAACACAGGCGCGACATAAATTCACCACAAGCCAACGGCATCAATAATTTAACCAGCAATGCACGCAACGCAATCCAATAAAAAACCGCTGCCAAGCGACTTTCAAAATACATTGTCAGCCAACCAATCCCCCCGAGAAAAACAAAAAAAGCAAAGCAGCGATTGCTGCCAAACTGTCCCAAGCACCCTGAACGTGGTTCTAATTTCGGAGGCGCAAAAGCAAGCGGTTTCCAAGGACGGATGGCGGGGCCTCCACAGTGCGCAAATATATGTTCCTTGAATACATGATGATGGATGAATGGCAAGCAACAAGACACGGATGATCGTGAGCTCTTAGCAGCAAATGCCTTCGAACAGGTTCGGAACATGGAATTTGACGCTGGGAGCCCAGTAAGAAAATTCAATCCGACTCCGCGCGAAGAAAAATGTTAACTAATAAAACAAAATACATAAAGACTAAAAATCAACGAGAAGACGCTTGGGAACCCCGATAGAAGAACGAATATTCAATCCAAACCCTTGCCAACTAATGAAGCAGACCACAAGAAGACGGAAAGTCGACGAGAGGACCCCTGAGAACCTTCATAACGCATATTCAACGAAACTCACGCGAAGAAAAACGAAACCCCAAAAAAATCCTAATGAAATTGAAGACATAAAGACTGAAGGTGGAGAAGAGGACCTTGGAAACCCCCATAGAAAAATGATGATGCCCGAGGCAACTCCACGGGAACCCCCATAGAGTTTCGTTCACCTTCAAAGTGGTGCTGGTTGCCCCATGATCAATTAAATCTTGAAATGTTGGAACTTAGAGTGGTCCGCGTGTTAGAGATGAAGAATTGAAAAAAAGCATTGCAGCGCTTGCTTTTACTGCAAGCTCTTAGACAAGCACCCGCGCAATAACGCCTCCCAACGGATCTCCAGATTGTCACCAGCGCCAACAAAACGCAAGCCCCACAAAATTCCCGGCGCAAAAGATCGCCAGCAAGCAAAACATCACCAGCACAGATCAAGACCGCAACAAAATCACCAGTGCAACACCACCACTCACTGACATGCCTATAACGATCTAAGAGTGGTAGAAGGACAAGGGGACTATGAGAAGTGGCAGGCGGAAGTGCCAGCTGTGAAGTGGACTCTGGCAACTTCATGTTTCAAGCAGATATTGTGACTGTGGCTTGAAAGGTTTTTTTTTTCCAGGAAGTGCCTATTGCACACATGATGCAGGTCACTACTGGTCCGGAAAGCTGCAAAGACTGCACATGATTTCACATGAGCTTCAATTGAAGCATGATGACCGAATGGGCGCAAACCAAAAAACCAAACCAAACCAACCAGCACCAACCAAAACCAAGCAAACCAGCAAACCAAAACCACCCCAAAAGAAACCAGCCCCATCGTAAAGGTCATCAAGCTAGTTGACATTCTAGCATTGGCAGGTCATACAATCGTACCCTACCGACTTTTGATACTGACTTTCTTTGTACGAAGCTGCAACGTTGGGCATCTACAGCTGGCTTGAATCGTGGGCAGTCACTTGGCTTGAGCAACTGAATCTCTCTTTGTTATGATGCTAAGAGACGGACGAACGATGCCTAGTTGACCGCCTTTTGAGATGAGTGAGTGCGGAGTGTCATCTGTTTGACCCTGTGCATATAGTATGTCAACTAGCTTGATTTTTTTTTCTCCTCTAGGGCGCCGCTTGTGCACTGTGGCAGCGGTCACAATCCGAAACTACAAAGAAACTCAAAGATCCCAATCTAAGAGGGTGCATTAACACATCTGCAGTGAGACGTAAAAACTGTACAGAAAAACGGCGGCTCAGAGTGAAGTCAGTGCGAAACCAGCGATAAACGTGAAATTGAAGACATTCAAATGAAATCACCAGTAGAGGTCACAGCAGAAAAGAAATGCCAACTTACTTCGAAGGTGAAAATCATTCCGTCGCCTCTGCCAAATGTACCATTCGGAGAGTGAGCGCAAGCATTGAACATCGCATTATGCAGGTCAATTCCAAGCTAGCAAAGTAAATGTGAAGATGTAAAAAGAGCCGTACCCAAACCGCAGGAAAACGGTAGCAAGAGGGGGGCACCAGGCATGGTGAGCGTAAGTATTGAACATCGCATTATACAGGCCAATTCCAACCCAGCAAAGTAAATGCGAAGATGTAAAAAGAACCGCACCCAAACCGCAGGAAAACGGTAGCAAGAGGGGATGTGGCTTTAAAGGGGCTAGAAAGGGTGGTAGGAAGCCCTTCGCCCTCTATACGGCAACAGGAGTGGTCCTGGTCCATGAAAGCGGAGTCACCGTCAGCGGATATAGCCCCAACTCAGCTGCTCGAATGGCTATTCACATTGATGCTCATTTTGGGGAACATCTACGGCAGTTGCCCAAACGGTATGACATCGTTGCTGTCTGCAGCAACTGGACCTATCTTAACATGGGGCTACGGCCTGTGCACCGCCTCTGCCTGCTACCGAAAGCCTGTTGGTACGGCATTGTGCGGGCAAGAGCCCGAGCTTCGTCCAGCAACTCTTTGACTCGCAGGAGCGTGGTGCGGCTGACTTGGGCAACTGTGGCAGGGTCTCGCTCACTGGCGCGAAAGCCATCCTCACCGAAGCTGCGGTCCGCATTGACGAATCGGAAGCTTTAGTGCAACTACTCTCAGCCACCGAAGCTCATGCAGAAGATGTTGGTGTCTATGATGGCCGTCTGCAATCGGCCACACATAACAGTTAATCGTCATGCTGGCAGCCTAGGGTTCCGTGCGTAGCTTATGCAGCTCAAGTTTTGGTGCAGGGCTGCATCCTTTTGGTCAGTTCTGGCATCCTGGCTGCTGTCTCTGACTGCGACGCGGAACACAAAGGCGGCAAGAGTAGCTCAAATATCTTTGTTAACTCACTGTGTTTCATGTGCCAGAGTACTTTTTCATTTTTTACATGCCACATTTGACACATGAGAAACTCTGTATCCTTGTACTGATTCTCGTTTTCTTGCATGGCTCAAGTGACACTACAGTGCAAGCAGCTGCGTCCCCCCCCTCTCCCCTTCCCATCACCTACTCCTCCTTTCTTCCTCTGGCTCTTTAGTCCTGTGGCTAAAGTCTCTCGCTTGAGGGACCTCTTGCTTCGGACTCTTCTCTGCCTATCTGCCCTCTTTGCTTGCCTCTTGCAACTGGTGCGGGGAGTGCTGCACTTGTGGCACCTTCCGCTCCGTTGTTTCGTATACTCTACACCAACCACCTGACTTCTCCACATCGATTCCTAGCGAGAGCCGTGCAGTGGCCGTGATTGCTCCTCTTGGATCATTTTCAGTGCCACGCTGACCGCTTTGTACCACTTGCAACCTCCAGAAGCTGACGCTGGACTTCCTCCGCTTGGAGGATCTCCTGCCTCGCTTCACGGAACTCCAGTAGTGGCCTCATCGCTTGTGATCCTCCTGGAGTCCCTCCTGACTCGGTACAATTAGGTTCCAGCTCTGCAACATACCAGGTAACTACTGTGTGAGTTTCTCCACTTGGAATCCCTCTCACGGTTTTCCTGCCACTCCACTATCTTAGGCCCATCTGGCGCTGCTGAAGCTGGAGTTTCCTCCGCTTGGAGTATCTCCTGCTTTGCTGCCCAGGTATTCCCACCAATTACTATTACTTACCAATCCATCCAGCCTGCATGGGACTAAGAACTCTTCCGTGCCCCGACAGTACTAGCAGAGCCTTCATGTCACCACCGGTCATTACTGGGGGACAGTTTGTTGTCCTGGCTCCCACTGACAACCAGAAGATGATGCACCACTTGATCCTAGCCCCCGCATCCTACCCCCACTGTCAGCAGCACACCATGTCGACCCTGATGCTTCTACGGGGTGGTTCCCCCCATTGCCGGGAGCAGCATGGACTCATAATGACCCGGGGGCCTTTAACATGTCCATGGTCCATCAAGAGCTAGCATCTCTTCTTGGCAGCTCAAAAACTGTCTCGCCGGCTTTAGGCTTTGATCAGACTGCTTATCACACACCTGCCTACCACACGGTACAGGGTGATGTCATTAGCCGGCCGTCGGCCCCTGCTGATACCTATCCAGCCACAGCCACACTGCCTAAGGTTGACCATGAGAAGCTTTTCACATGCCTCCTTCAACACCAAGCTGTCTTCTTGGCCACCACTACTGTTTACCTTATGGTGGACAATCGACACCCCTCGCAAGTGCCGCATTGGAGGTACTTCGCACCATGGTGGCACAGCCGACGGGCTCAAGTCAGCCCAGCAGGAGAAACGATGGACCTGATCTGGATCACAGCGGATGATAGCAGCGGCCTGGCCGAAGTCCCCTATATTTGGGCCGGTACCTTTGTGCTTGAAGCGGCTCGCTTTTTGTACCCAGGGCCAAATATAGTACTTATCGATAATGACTGTGTCCCGCTTTCCTTATTCGACATCAACGAACTGGCCATCCTCGCTGAGCAACAACCCACTGCTGACAGGCTGGCGGGGCGATCCGACACGCGCAAACTCACCATGCTTCTGGTTACTGAAAGCCATTATGAATTCAATGCAGGTATGGTAGTCTCGATCGGAGACCAACAGACCCGAGCTCGACCTCACGTATCGGCTCATGAGCTCTCTGAGGCCCTTCATGCCCGGCGGCGAACTTTCCTACAAAGTTCCCGCCCACGCACTGATCCCACTAAAGCCCTCCAAAGTGGTCTCCTTCTCACACCGCTATTAGGCACAGTGGCCACGACTGCTTTCGATCAGCGCACTGCGTGGGCCCTCTATGGAGAATT
>VSDK01016795.1:20842-47927 GCA_009767595.1 Symbiodinium kawagutii
ACCTCAACCAGTCAGAGGAACACTCAAAACATCCCAAACAGGATTCAGTCAGGGAACCATAGGAGATTTTTTCTTTGAACATATTGCCAGCTTCTGGACCAATGACAAATGAATGTTCGATAGTCTATTCTCTTGTGTTTGTGGGAGGTTCAGCAGCTCAAAGACAAACTCGCTGAAATCCAGGCGGGGTTTGGCTGTACAGAATTCCAGTCTTGTTGGTTTTGCGGATCCCTTCTTTTCTTGCATGGTCTTGTCGGTTTTGCAGATCCCTTCATTTCTTGCATGGTAGGCACAAAGCTCTTCATCAGATGCAGCAGCAGAACAGCAACGACAAGAAATGGAAGCCTTGAGAGCAGAAGCAGCACAGGCAGGGATAAGTACCATGGTTGTCTGTAGTCCTCCGATGTGGGCAGTTCTCCAAAAGAAAGGGGTGTATCGAGAGTCATGTGGTTTTTCAGATTTGGAGGTCGAATTTTCATGGCCCTGTTCTGATGTGGTGAGGTGCAGCAGCTCAAAGACAAGCTTGCTGAAGCCGAGGTGGGACATGGTTCAGTTCTTTTACACACACACACACACACAGATTTCATTAAAGTTCCATGACTGAATGCAGGTTGACTTGTTCTTATCCAGAAATGTGTTGCTTTCTGAAATGCTTATCAGCATGTGTCTGCATCATAGGCACACAGTGCTTCAGCCACAGCGTCTGCTGCGGAACTGCATCAACAAGAGATCGAGAGCCTGAAGAATGCGTCGTCTTTGGAGGTGGGGGGCTCTGAAAAGACACGCTGTCCAGTCAGAGGAACACCCAAAAGATCCTGAACAGGATTCAGATAGGGAGCCACAGGAGACTTTTTCTTTGAACACATTGTCAGCTTTTTGGGAGGTTCAGCAGCTCAAAGACAAACTCGCTGAAATCCAGGCGGGATTTGGCTTTACAGAATTCTGGTCTAGTTGGTCTTGCGGATTTGTTCTTCTCTTGCATGGTAGGCACAAAGCTCTTCATCGGATGCCGCAGCAGAGCAGCAACGACAAGAAATGGAAGCCTTGAGAGCAGAAGCAGCACAGGCAGGTATAAGTACCATGGTTGTCTGTAGTCCTCCGATGTGGGCAGTTCTCCAAAAGAAAGGGGTGTATCGAGAGTCATGTGGTTTTTCAGATCTGAAAGTCGAATTTTCATGGCCCTGTTCTGATGTGGTGAGGTGCAGCAGCTCAAAGACAAGCTTGCTGAAGCCGAGGTGGGACATGGTTCAGTTCTTTTACACACACAGATTTCATTAAAGTTCCATGACTGAATGCAAGTCGACTAGTAGTCGTTCTGAAAAATATTGTTTTCTAATGTGGTTTCCAGCTTGTGTTTGCATCATAGGTACAGTGCTTCAGCCACAACGTGTGCGACGGTACAGCATTTGTCAGTAGCCAATCATGAGCCAATAGTGAATCACAGCAGCCTAGACTTGGCTTAGTCAGTTTTGCGCATACGGATGTTTCTCAAAATAGGGGACCCCCCAAATCATCCATTATTAAACATTTATCATACTAAATCAACCATTTTTTGGTCACCCCCAATTTCAAGAAATCACCATATATTCATCAAGGTTTTTACCATGAGCTCTGGCAAACCCGATCGCAACGATGACCAGGTGCAGAGGGCTTCAACAGATGCTTCACTGGGAACGCAACAGCAGGAGGCACGATGAAAAAGATAGGGACCAGTGGCATCACCAGTGTTGTTGACAATGTAAAGATAATGAATATGGTGGTTTCTCAAAATAGGGCTACCCCAAAAATGGCTGGTTCATTATTCTAAATGGTTTATAGTGGATGATTTGGGGGTACCCCTATTTTGAGAAACACCCATATCCACCATGGACAAGATAATCAATCATCCAGCCATTGGCAAGATGATGGAAAATACCAAGTAGCACAGAATTGACTAGCTATCATTACGAACCATCAACTATGATGGAATCAGTCCTTTATCAACCATCGATGATGAATCAGATCATCGATTATAATCCATTATTATTTGTAACTATGGGGAACAATGGACTCCATTAATTCTAGTGGCTGACTGATGACCAGATTTGGTCAATCAGTCCACTATTGACCATTACAAAGCATCATTAATCATGATTAACATGGTGTCTTAAGCATTGCTCACCACTACTAACCATTATCAAGCATAATTAACCACTATTACTCACTACTAACCATCATTAAGGAGTACCAGACTGGATGCACTTTTCTCTTGCCATCTCACTGGCTGCATCAGTAGAGCTGTAGAGTCAACCGAAGTGGTGAACGTGGGGGGCCTGGCTTGGAGATTGTTGATGGTTAAAGCCATGGAGTGGAGGCCTCAACTCAGCCTCCACTTAACGATAGTGATGGTCAATAATGTTGATGATGGTCCATGATGGATAATGATGCTTAATGAAAGCGGATAGGGACTGCATAGCTCAAATCAATTCTTGGGGGGTTCACAAGTTGCTGCTTGTTCCTGGCTGTAGGTATCCTGTACCCATGGTTCATCATTCACAGGAAGGTTTTCCCACTACTTTTGTTGGTGAACTGATCCCCCACTAGTTTGGTTGGTTGGTTGGTTGGTTGGTTGGCTGGTTGATATTGACTGATAGGCATTTCCTGGTGTTTGGATCTTCGTCGATCCCACAGCTTCCGGCTGGCGTGGGCAGCTGTATGCGTAGTCCAAGGGTAGTCACCGAGCGATGACGGGAACCACGAGCGAGTCGTTGCAACTTGTGTCGTGAATGACGGCATTTTTATTTTTGGATAATAACCACCATTAACCACCTAGTTAGATTAAACATTAGAACCTAGTTAGTTTTTATTTTTGGATAATAACCAGCAATAAGACCCTAGTTAGAGAGGTTAACGGCATGGATAATGTTGCTGAACAACGATGAAACATATGGGTCTTTTCCAAAATAGGGGACGCCCGCAAATCATCCATTAATAATCATTAAAATAAACAAACCACTTTTGAGTACCCCTATTTTTAAAAACAATTGCTTGTTATATCCATAGCCCCTGCTACCATTTTGTTTGTGCTGTTGGAATGAGTACAATTAATATTGGGCATTGTCAATAGGGATTCTGCTGCCATCATTAAGCAGAACCACTCATGAACCTTGTACTAAAGAACATTACGCCCATCATCACTATATAGTCAGTGCTGATTAGTTCGTTGGTTCTAGACTTCTACGTTTTCTGCGTGCTGTTTCGCTATATCCCCAGTCACTTTCAACACCATGGGCGGCTGAAGCTGCTCTGCAGGTTCAGCGGTTGCAGGACAAGCTGGCTGAAGTTGAGGTCCCGGCCACTGGTGGCTCGAGTTGGCCACGTGGTGTGGGGACAACCGGCAACACCCAGCAACACCCAGCAACACCTAGCAACAAGTACAGTAAGAAGTACAGTAAGAATGGGAGTTCCATAGATGCTCAAGCCCGAAGAATTGAATGATGGATCGCTTTGATAGGGCTGGTGGCACAAACGCCAGATCTTCAACAAGCAACAGCCGACAAAATCCTGCTGCCCAATCCTCTGAGCAAAGTTGGGGAAGCTGGGTCCAGCAACGCGAAGTGTCGGGGGATTCATCCAGACGGTGGTCTGCAGTTAGGATTTACTGGTCAATTATGGTGGTTTCAAGGGATGAAAAGAACTGATTTGCTATCACTTATAGGGATTTCCGGGTATTTTTCTTGTATCTCAGCTAGTATTCCTGATGTTTTCCTGGTAATTTTCGTGTAGACAGTCGACTGGTCTCTTTGGAATGTCCAGAATTGTGGGTGGAACATGTACCATCGCCCCCATAACAAATCGGATATGGCTGCCATATCATGGCTACTGAGAGGAGCCCAAAAACGTGGATGCTATCATTGGCCAAATGATGATTACCAGAAGAAGCAGTATGATAAGCGGACCTTTTGGGGAGTTCGGCGATGGTATGTGGGCGGCTTTCTCTTATGAAGCACCACCATCATTGCTTACGGCATTTTCCTGGTTCAACATTTCCCTTCCAGAGAAACTTCCATCCGAAAAAAGTATCCCCAGCTGTGCCTGTTGATCGTCATTAGCCTTACTTGGATGTGCAGCTGGGGTTATAAGGATGCTTGTAAGCCCTAGAAGGTAGCTGAACTAACCCCTAGAAACCATGGTGGATCCAGCCGAACCAGGTTGTTCTGCCAGTGTCACTGTTTCTGTTTTTCATCGCCGCATCAGTCGAAGCTTGGTCATTTCTATTCTCATGTTTGATAACCAGAGGGTTCTTGGTCAATAGTACTGATTAGTTATCCACCTAACCCCAACAAGTACCACGAACTATGTGATGCATCTATTCTCTTTTTTGATTATCAGAAGCCAATTAACCAACAAAAATGCATCAACCAGCCCAAATGATCATCATTTTAAGTACTGTAGGTGGTGCTTCTAATTAGCAACTAACTATAGCTTATTCAACTTTGACCCATTATTAGCCATCATGAGCCATCATGAACTATGCCATCATTGGCCATCACTAACCAGCATTTAGCAATCACTTAACCGTCACAAACTATCATTCAACAATCACTTAACCATCATTAGCCATCAATTCGCCATGATTTTGGCATTCTAAACTTCAACAAACCGTCAATTAGCCATCAACTAGCCATGATTATCCATTAGCAACCAGCATGTTCAGCATCAACTAGCCATCACTTAGCCATCAATTGTCGTCCACTGGCGAGTTGCAGCGCTCCATGGCTTGCAGGGCGAGTGCGAGGCTCGGCAGCAAGAGCTCCAGAAACTGGGCCTGGAAGCGTCCAAGGTGCGGTGGCGACTCCCTCGCGGCCAGGGCAACGGCAGGGCCCCACCCCGTCCGGGCGTCGTTGAAACGGTTGAGATGATCAGTTTAGCCGGTTGGTGGTGGTTGCAGCCGATTTTTCCCAAGCATAGCTGATCAGCATAGCGGATCAGCTGGTTGGTGGTGACGTCTTTTTTCTAAGGCATAGCTGGGGATATCGTGTTTGAAGATTGGGATGGGTCAAAATCACCAACAGATTGTGTGTTTCTGTGTCTAAACATCTCTGGTCTCCTCTTTGCCTCCTTGGAAGAGCTGAATATCTCAGCTGTTCCGCTGAGGCCTTCCTCAGCCCGCTCATCTCGCTCTGTTCAATGTTGGATGATTTGGGGGTATCATCCAATATTAAAACAAGCTGGTTGATTTAGATATATGGTCAATATAGGCCAATGATACACATTTTAAGAAACACTCATTTGGTATCATCGGCCTATATTGACCATGTGGAGCCACTAGGAAAAAAAGCAACTCCTATCGAATCCACATTTGCCAACCGTCCACCATCATCAATCACCATCACCATCACTGAAATGAATGAACTAGTATCAACCACAGTTTTCCCATCATCAACAATCATGAATGCCACCTATCGTTATCGACCACAATCAACCATCCTTAACCATTATTTGGCCATTATCAGCCACAATTATCCATCATCAACCATCATTCACTATCAGCAACGATCATCAGGCACCATTAGCCAGTATGAACCACCAGTAACCATCATGAACCCGTGCTTAGTCACCATATGTCACCATGGACCATCATGAACCATTATTTACCATCATCAATCGTCATTAGCCAGTTTTAATCATTATCCATCATCATTAACCACCATTCACCATCATTCACCATCATGAATCACCATCATTGCAGAGAATGAACCTTTATCAACCACAGCTTTTCATCATCAACTATTATTATGCATCAGTAGCAATGGTTCACCATCATAAAACCATCATTCAACCATCTAATAACCATCACTTAACCGTCATTTACGACCATTAAACCATAATTTAACTATTATTCACCACCATGGACCATCATAAACCACCATTTTCTAGCCATTTTCCTAGGACTGCACTTGCCAGTCTTGGCGCTAGGTGCCTCGCCTCAAAGAGAAGATTGCTGAGATGGAGGCTGGTAGAAGCGCTGGGAGGAAGGCGTCCATGATGGGATTTCTAGGGCTATGCATAGGTAACATAGGTTTATGATGGTTATATGATGGTTGAATGATGTTTGAATATGGTTATATGCTATGGATATAACATATGCTTGATATGGCTATGGTTACTATCAATCAACCAGTTTTATGGGGATAATAAAGAACGATAATGGGGGAAACATTGGTTAATGATAGGGGGAACCAGGGGTACAGGGTGTTGACCCACAGCCATATTGGTAATTGTAGTAAAAAGCGGTCAATTATTAGGTCGATAATGTTGGTCAGTTGTATTGATGATATTATCAACCATCAATATTGATCAAGCAAAGCTCAGAGTGTATGGTCAATAATGGGTAAATTGTGTTGGATACTGGTTCACACTTGGATTATGAATTGGTAATGATGCTTGATGAGTTAGTGAGCAACACTCATCATTCGTTGGTGATTTGCTAGGATTGCCTTGTCTTTCTTACTCATGGCCCATCATCCAAAGTCAGGATCGAATGTTAATCAAGCATCGACCACTCACCAGGCATTACCATGCCATCTACCCTGGATTTTCCATTTCCCAGTGGTAAACGTGGAACAACACTATGGTTTAATCACCATCAATGGTCACCCGCCATGCTATTATTGGAGTTGTTGTTAACCATCCCATTTACATTCTCAACATCAACCAGGCTCAACCATCACTGGCCGTTGGAAATCTCGAACTGTTGTCAACAATCACTGTTGATGAAATGAGCATCATTAAGCCACTTAGTTCACTTTAGTAGAAATAATCATCATTTCACCAACTTATTAGTTTTACTATATAATTCAAAACTATTGATTGCCGTGACTGATAAAGATCACCAGACATCAGCAAGATTTGGTGGGTGATAGTCATCATCAACTGCAATCAACTAACAATGCGTAGAATGGCTACTATGTGTCGTCACTATGGCCAATCATGGCTGGTAATGGCTAAGAATGGCATACTAGCCACAAAAACCATCGATTGACTATCAACTCTGCTTGTATCAAACCGGGAACCATAATAACTACCGCGAGCCATTATCATCATGAATCAGCTATCGACCAGTCGTTGTCAACTAGTGTAGAAAGCAACCATGAACTGTCAATAGCCCTCATCAAGCATGATTTACCATGATCCCTGATACGAACACCAGTCAATATGGCCATTGCAAAACACAACGGAACTCTCAAGAACTAATCAACCACCAACTCCTCTTGTCATAACCAGCTATGATTGGTTTATTGAATATAAAACTTTCTTAATAGTAGAAAAAATCTATTGAGCACTGGCATCGGTGACAACCTTTGTAAACCATATACCTCGTATATTGAAGCACAAGTGGTCGTCAATTGTGGTCAATTGTTGAGCAAATGTTCACCTAATCAAGCAGCTTGAAACGATTTGTGGGTTTGCACGTCAGCCATCAAGGAGTACATTAACCAAGAAGGAACCATCATGCACTTGGCATTGACCACAATGATCCATCAACCATCATTTCGTGAATGGTTTCTGTTCAACTAGCCATCAACCAACCACCATCACTTACCATCATCACCCAACTACTAAGCAACTACGAACCAACTATAAACCCTAATATTGCCCATCTATATAATGACAGCATTCTTCCAACTCTTCACTAAGAGTTGTTTATGTTTCGCACCATTCTCTGGTTAATAGTTGCCTTGCCTAACCACTCACTGTCAACTCGCCATCAACTCACCATCTAGTCAACTACTAGTCAATGATGACCATGCTACTCCCCAACTACTGCCCATTCTGAATCATCACCTAATAGATGGATTGCCCAACTACTCACCATTCTTAAGCATGATTTGCCGACGAGCAATTCAACTCATTGTTAACCCAACCATCAATTATCAGCCATCATTACCTATTACTGTAACCTTACCCTTCAACAGATGGATTACCCTTATCCATTATCTATGATCTATTACTCTTATCCATTATCTACGATCTATTAACCTTATCCATTATATTAACCATATTAACCATATTAACAATATTAACCTTATCCATTCTATCAACCTGACCCTTGGCCATTCAACTCACCATTCTTCCAACTCCCCGCCGTTGCCTTCGCGAGGCCGCTTCAACTGAGCACATGAAGCGCTTGGAGCAGCTGGCGCCCGAAGCGGCCAAGGTGGGGCGGGGTGGACCTGCGGGGTCCAGGGCTACCCAGCCAGGGCTACCCAGTGGTGCCGCCCTTCCATGAGACTGGATGGGACATGGCTACGAAATGGTTGGTCAGTGCTACTGGATGGGAAATGGCCAATGGTTGGTTAAACTAATGGCTACCTCCAGCATGAACCTGGCCAATGGTTGGTTAGTCCTCGCGAATGGTTGGTTAATGCTGGAGGTTCATGCTTGATTCTGGCGAAGTATGATCTGAACTATCCATTGACCATCCATTAGGTAGACATGCTGCAGCTGTTGATGACCGACCATGAGCCATCCGGCAACGGCTATACAGTAACCGTCCATGACTGGTAACTAGCCATTAACCTCCAAATGGCGGTTTTTCAAAATAGGGGGACCCCCAAATCATCCAGTTTATTACCCATTGATAAGAATAAACCAACCATGACTTTTGGGTCCTCAAACTGGCTTGAGAACCCCGACATATAGTACTTGTTTACCATTAGTGTTGATGATTATCTCCTACTAGTCATTATAATCCTCTTCAAATCATAGTTAATTGAATCCAACCACCGTTTAACCAAATAGTAGTTAATGATTCCCTATGATTAACCATCATAATCCCTTATAAAACCACTATTAACCATAGTCAACCCAAGAAAATCCCTTGGTTTTCCCTATGATCAACCACTATAATCCCCTAGAAACCCATCTATGTTTGCCATAGTTTGAAACTTATCGACTTCTTAACCACGAGTTTAACCACTATAATCCCTTGTGAAACCATTAAGAAACCACTATCTTGCTTATTGATCCCCTTGAATCAACCATTCACCACTATACTCCCCTATCATTAACCATTACAATCCCTTACCAAACCATTAAGAAACCTCGCAATTCCTAGCTCTGACTGACCCTTCACCATTCGCCAGGTGCCAGAACTGCAGGAGAAGATCGGTGCCGCTCAGGCGGTGGCACGCGGGATTGAGTGATGATTAAATGATGGGATGACGCTGGTTAGGTGATGATTGAGTGATGGTCAAGTGGTAGTTAGTTGATTGTTAATTGTTAATTGATGGTTGATTGTCGGTTGATTGTTGATGAACAAAATGGTTATCTGGTTGACTCGAAGTTAGCCGATGGTTAAATGATGGTTGTTGAGCCATTCATGATGGCCTGGTTTCACCTTGTGGTCTTAAACTGAAGGTTCTTTGTTCAACGTACCACAACCATTGTGAATAGAAAAACCACATCAGAAAAAAACACTGTTTAACAAACCTTTTGTTTAGAACCACCTTGTTTAATAGAAAAAGCCATCTGACAAAGGTCGTTCTCCACATCAGGCACTTTGCTTCACCCAGAGGAATCGTCTATGATTATGATCGTCATGGGTGCCATTTGTCATGTGTAGGGATGGATCATAATGGCTCATATTGGCTTCAGATGATGATGATGATGATGATGATGATGATGATGATGATGATGATGATCTTTGGTGCTGGTTGATAACCCCACCTGATAGCAGGCCATCTAGATGACATTTGGACGACTCGGAAGCGGCGGAGCCGCAACACGTTGGAGATGCGGCAGCGACACACTTCCTGCAAGCAGTCACAAGCTGCCCCAAGTCGCAGATGTGATCACTGCGACTGCGGGTAGCAGCGCTGCAGTGACGACTGAACTCCTTCGCTGCAAAGAGGTTTTACCGAAATCAATGTTCTTTGCAAAGAGGAACAAATCCTGAAGAACTCCAAGGTGTTTTGAGCGCATCCGGGGAAAAACGGAGGAAAAGGTGTCTTCGGAGAACTGTAAGACGGGTAGGTTAATCATAGCGAGTTGGTGGTTTTGGACACCTTTGGTTTTCCTTAGTACTTGGGATGTTGGTTCAAAAGCCACCAACCAGACGCTTAATCATGGTCAACCCTGTGATATACTGTCAATGATACTGGGCGGTCCCTACCACAATAAATCACCCAATACAGTATATTATCGGATTTCTCTTGATACAAATCATCCGTATTCTTGGACCTCAAAGAACCACTGGTGTCTGTATCACTCGGTGGCCCGGGTTTGGTTGACAATCTCCAATGATTTCAACTCATAGAGGCCATGATGGTCTCCAGGGGCTGGCACCTGCCACAGTGGTTGGTGGAAGTACCTATGGTATACGGTATATGTGTCTTAAAATATGGCATGTTCATTATGATATGGCTATGGGGCAAGCAGGTAACCAACCAACTAATGGGGGATAATAACCAACAATAGTAGGGAAAACAATGGTTGATAGTAGGGGAACCAGGGGTACGGGGTGAACTGACCCACAGCCATATGGTAAAACTATTGTATAGCTTTGGTAACTATACGAATATGGTATAGACTATAGGTATGTACTGTGTATATTACATTAAGTATGGTAAGTATGTAAGTATGGCATATAGCGCTATAAGAAAACTGTGTATGATTGTGAGTATAATTGTTATAATCACCATTAGTCAAGCCAGTTATGGTACATCTCCTGTTGCCAGTAGAACTGATGGTACAAGTATGTGAAGACGATATCATTTTGGTACCACTACAACTGGTACCACTGATGTTGCAGGTCGTGCATAACTGGTGCAGCCACTACAAGAATAGTTGGTGTAAACTACAAATGTGGCACGACTGTGGTACAACTACAAATCGTACCATGTAAGTACATCACAAGTTCGCCAATAGTAAACCAGTGCCTTGTCAGGCCCAGCAGGCACCCACGTAACGGTTATTTACTTATCCAGCGGATAATTGATAATTAGTTCATATAGGTTTGACTGGGGTTCATCACCCTAATAATGGGGGAATCACCCTAATGGTGGGGTAATCAGTGTTGTCATCACCCTAATAGTGCGATAATCACCCAAATAGTGGGCCAATCACCCCAATAGTGATAGTTTAACCAGGGATAGTGGGGTGATGCTGGGTAGCCTCACCCTTGGTCACCCAAAAAGCACCGGCGCAGAGGCAGCCGTTGAGGCTGGCCAAGAACAAGACGCACAGGCCATCATGGGCGATTGGAGTGGTAGCCCTATGGTTACTGGCTGGTTGGGAGCGCTTCGCGAGGGGTATCATTATATGGTGGTTTCTGAAAATAGGGGACCCCAAAGCCATGGATGATTTATTACTATAAAGGCTAATATTGGATGATTTAGGGGGTACCCTATTTTAGGAAACAACATCCATGTACCTTTCAACGGGGAGCTATGAGGAGGGGTGTAACCATATCGTAGGTTACATCCGTTGATCGACCCGTTGCATACTTGTGCTTGCAATACAACCGGTACCCAGCTGTGAGCTAAACTGAGTTTACATTCCCTGGAGGGTACTGTAGCAACGACTCGGCTTAAAGCCTCAGAATCGTCCTGGTTGGAGTAGTCACAATGACCAGCAGGTTCATGCGCCTTGGTCACCGAATGACATTTTGGGACAACCGTCAAGTAGGTGTTTCTCAAAATAGGGGTACCCCCAGATCATCCAATTTAGATACCATTTATGGTAGTAGCCATTTTCAGGGTCACCCATTTTGAGAAACACCCAAGTATCACTCATCTGTGTTTCGAGAAACGTGGTGAAAAAAGGGCTGACTTTGGCGCATCATCCGCCCCAGCATCATTGATCTTTACCCTCTGGTTTCTTATCCTGGCAATGCAATCAACTTCTTTATAAAATATAGTTTATAATGATTTTCCATTTCCAAGTTGATTTACCAGAGGGATGGCTTTTCCATTCACCCGGTGGCTGGTTTCTTTGTGCATGTCGTTGTTTCTGCGCCAGAGGGGCACGGCCGCAGGCAGTCAAGAAGCAGAAGGAGGTGGGGGCCAGCGTTTCGGGGTGCAGCTGTAGCTGCGGCCCAGCTATCAGGAGGGGTGGGACCCCCCATACCATGGGGGGCAGCAGCGCGGAACATGCCAAGGCAAATGCGTGTGTATCTACAGATGCACTTTTTCATCACATGTGAACGGATATTTCTGCTCACATCGATTCACATGTGTTTTCCCATATTAAGTAAGTACGCACATGTATAAATAAATAGATAAATAGATGAATAAATAAATGAATAAACAAACATATATATATATATATATACACATAAAAAACATTTTACATTTCCAAATTCACAAACAAGTGGTTGCATACAAGCATATTTAGGTCCAGAATGTACATTTTGTTCTCTATGTAATTACATATACATATTAGGTTCATACACAGATAAGCATACCCACATACATACACACATATACATACCCATATACATATGGGTATACATGCATATACATATCTAGACCTATCATATGTATACATACATATACATGTACATATTTATGTACATTTTACACACACACATATCTGGTTGGTGGTTTCAAACATTTTTTATTTTCCCTAGTATTCATTAACAATTAGTTGGTTGAAACCACAAACTATTTTCTGGTCATGCGCGGGCAAGAATCGGCCTAATGAAACCACGAACTAGATATATTTTCTATGTGATTTCTATCTTCAAACGATCCACCTGTCCAGGCCGAGCGCGTGCGCTCCGCAGAAGCCCAAGCGTGGCAGCAAGCGGAGGTGGCCTTGGAAGCTGCCAAGGTGCGGCTCGTCGTGCCGCCCAGGGATGGCGCCCAGGGATGGCTGGTTTCAATGGTTAGTGACTACTAAGGTGGTGGATTAAGGGTTAGTAAGGTGGGCAGTTGATGGTTAGTTGGTGATTCGTTGATGGTTGCTGGATGGTCAGTTGGTTCATGGTCGCTTGGTTTTGCAGGGTTCGGGTGTCGGACGGGCATCCGATGAAGTGTTGCATGAGCCCTTTGCTTATTTGTAATGAATCGTTTCGAATTCCACACCATGAAACAACCAGTACTGTCGAATATCAATGATTAGTTGGTTGTTGGTTTGATTTTCTTTCTTTTCAATCATACCTGAGGATGATTGTCTACTTGGCTCATATTTTCGGGATACAGGGCAACTAACCACCAACCAGTTCTACATCATCAGTCAAAATTCACGAATCAACGAAGGCATTTCTCGTTCGTTGTCCGTGCAACGTTGAGTCTGTTGTGCACCTTGGCTGCGTAGGTGGAAAAGGAGAATCTGCAAAAGACCGTGGTCGCTTGGTGCAATGGGGGCGCTTGGTGAAGTTGCTTGAAGCTGGTTGTTGATTGACACAAGGTCGTTGATTAATCAACCAATCATGAATCATTAATGACTAACAGTTGATAATGGTATCTAGATTGATGATTAATGATTGGTTAGCCCAGGGAGAACCATCATGCTTGAGTGGCATGGTAGCTGGATCCCATTGTCGCGAAAACTGATGAATGATGTGGTTTGTGGCAAGCAGGATGGACCTTTCACCAACGACGCCATGGCTTCATCCCCGTCATAGGAGGTGCCAGCCGATCCCTTATGAACCATAATTCAATAGCTACTAACCATCTCAAACCATCAAGTAGCATCATTTTCCATAATTACTTGGTTCTTGTTGAGTGTTGGTACTGCTCATAAGCCAGTACCATCCCTATTGACCAACATGATTAGCAAACATCATCACCATTGGATGACACTCGTTGACCAAGCCAGATTTTCAAACACACTCTGCATTGGGTCAGTTGCTGAGGACAGACTTACTGCTGAAGTGGCACAAGCCAAACCACAGGCGCAAGCAGAAGTGGCTGCCCCAAAAGGAGCAAACTATTTGTTTGGGTACATGTGACATAGTTCTTAACCAACTACGTATAAAACAGACACTGTTGATAGTCAACCAGTGAATAATGCTTATACGGTCATAGAAAGTCAAGTAGCCAGCAATCAGGTTAGTTGTAAAAACCGTCATGGTTGGGCACAGTCATCCAAATGGTGAACAATATGAACTAGTTGGTTGATAGTTTTGTGAGCCTAAAGAACTGGTCAATAGCTGCCAACGATACCAATGTTGCGGTCAATGTTCTGCCAGAAATGGCGGTCATACTTGGATGTGCAGCCCAGGTTCCAGTTGGGGTATGACCATAGTGACAAACCCTGTAGGATGGCTGAACTGGCCCCTACAACTATGATCAGGAATGAGTTAGCAACTGGGGATGCACATCCAAGTATCCAAGGATGATGGTTGATGATGTGTTGCTTCCTGATTGATGATCAGGGTCCTATCAACCATAGGGACTGTTTCTGCCAACCGGTCTAGTTTCATGCTGATTTAGAACCCAGCAGGAGAGTCCAGTTTGTCAATCCCCAAACCTATGACTATTTGTAAACGGCTCTGCCGGCTGCATTTTTGGAGCCTATGGATGATCTGCAAGTGCAGCCTATGGATCAAGACTCTGTGCCATCCAATTGGACCTCTTTCTCTTTGCTTTTTTTTCCTATGATCCTAGCGGGTTGGTGGTCGGTGGAGAAGCCCCCACTCACAACCCTCTTTCGGAAATTCATGCTTGGGAGTGCATGACGGGAGTTAGAATTGGTTGTATCTATGCTCACAACCCAGCCTCAGAAGAGGATACAACCATCGATTCCTAATGAATATAACCGAGGTACGGTGAAGAACAAGAAATCTGGTGGTCTCTCGGAAAAGGGAACCTCCCCAATCATCCACTTTTAGTGATCTTTAGTATTAAACCAACCATTTTGAGGGTCCCGTATTTTTAGAAACCACCATGAGGTTAATCATCAGTATAAGAGGCGGTTTTTATGGCGTGTTGATCCTCGGTTTTTAGAGCCAATTAAGTTGATCTATAGCCATCATCAACCATCATAAGACCATCAACAGCGATCAGAAATCATCATTACTCTCTGGTAGATTGACCTGGCAATGGAGAAGCACCATAGTTCATACCGAAACCCGCTTGGAAGTGGTTCATGAATGGGTGATTTTCCACTGGCAGATTAGTCTGACAGAGGGTATTAGCCACCATTACTACCGATCCTTCACTATTGTAAAACATCATCGGCGATCATGAGCCATCATCAGCCCTCATAAACCATCATGAATCATCATCAAATCCTTTTCAACAAGCTATAAACCATTATTAACTATCATTAATCATTATGATTCAGTTATAAACCATTTCAAACCATCATCAGTCATAATAAATCATCATCACTTCTTGTGAAACCATTCGTTTATCGTTCCATGGGATGGCCATCCTTCCCATCGGCTCCGTTGGGGCGACGAGGCTGAGCAGCAAGAGGCGGCAGAGGTTCAACTGCAGCTCAGCGAGCTTCAACAGGCGACCCTTCTCGCCGGGATGTGGAGCTGGGGTTGGTTCCCTGGGAGAGAACGGTGTTTCCTGGTGACTGATGGTCAAGTAGCTGGTCAAGTAGCTGGTCAAGTAGCTGGTTAAGTAGCTGGTTAAGTAGCTGGTTAAGTAGCTGGCCAAGTAGCTGGCCAAGTAGCTGGTCAAGTAGCCGATTAAGTAGCTGGTTAAGTAGCTGGTCAAGTAGATGGGAAGTAGCCGATTAAGTAGCTGGTTAAGTAGCTGGTCAAGTAGCTGGTCAAGTAGCTGGTCAAGTAGCTGGTCAAGTAGCTGGTCAAGTAGCTGGTTAAGTAGCTGGTTAAGAATGGCTAGTAATAGGGGATAAACAACAATATGGTGAATAGTGGTGAATAGTGGTTAATCATACGGGGTACGCTACAAGAATCATGGTTAGACATCTGTTTCTCAAGTCGTAGGGGTTAACAGTTGTTAATCATAGGGGATTATAGTGGTTAATCATAGGGGATAAGGAACAATGATGGTTAAACAACTAGTAGTTGGTGGTTTCTCAAGTCATAGGGGACCCCCTTAATCATCCTTTATATTTACCATGTATGGATCTGCTTAGAGATAGGACACCACTGGCCCGAAGATGGCATGCATTTCCGACAAACATATGGACCCGGGGTGGCCACCACGTTGGGCTAGTGATGATCGCTCGCCAAAAGTTTTGCGGAATGTCAAACCATCAGAGGTGATGATTGTATCTGCCTATTGACCCTATGGTTCTTCGTTATGTCCCAAGAGCTTTGGTTCTTGCAGTGACCCATCAGCCGATTCTCTTCTCAATAAGCGTCATCTAACCATGGCTTAGCGGCAAGTTTATCATTCTAATAATGGCTGTTCTGAGCTCAACCACTCTTGGCAAACTTAACAATGGTTCTCAACCATTATTAACCAACTGAACAAGCATCACTGACCATTCAAAGCCATCCAAAGAGCTGGTTTTTCCCAGCATGTTTACCATCAGAAACCATGGTTGAACTGTTTCTTCCCCATCATTTCCGCATCATAAACCATAGTTTCAGCTGGTCATTCAACCAGGTCAGGCACCATTTTTTTCCCCGGGTCGACCTGGGGTTCAGCATCCAGGGGATCCTTGGGACGCCAGGAGCTTCAAAGTGCCAAAGAGGTCTGTGCTGCTGAGGCGCGGCCGTCAAGGGCTTGTGGGTCAAGAGCTTCATAAATGGGTGTATAACAAACTGATTCGTGGATGATGATCGTGGTTATTCCTAGGGGATTCTAAGGATTTATGATAGGGGATAAGAATCAAACTAAAAATGCATGATGCTTAAGTAGCTGGTTCATGGATGGTACCAGAATATCTGGGTATAATGCTGATATGGATGAACCATCCACCATTCTCATGGAACCAGAGATACACGGCTATGGGTCAAAACCCCGTACCCCTGGTTCCCCATCATTAGCCATTGGTTTTAATATGGTTTTGTTGGTGATTATCCCCATTGTTGGTTAGTTAATATTGACCCATGGCCATGTAGTTGGCGTATCTAGTTGGGATATATCCCTTATCATTATCAACTAGCCATCAGTCAAGCATCAATTAGCCATCGATCATCGTCACCTGGCGAGTTGCAGCTCCATGGCTTGCCACGGCAAGCTGCAGCTCATCAAGGGTGGATGGGTCGTTCAGGGCTCCCTGGCTGTTCACCCTCCGAGGCGCGGCGTGCTTCGGATGCGCAGCAGCAGCTGCAGCTGGCGCAGCGCAGCGAACAGCAGCTTGGCGCCGAGGCGCGACGTGGGGATGGTGGAGCGTTGGTTGATTGGATCCAGTGAACTGGTGGTTGTTCATGGATTGGGCTTGTTGTTCAACTAGTGGTTGTTCATTGATTGGGTTTGTTGGTTGATCACTATCATCTATTCTCAAACTAGTGGTTGATAAAAGATTGGTTGTTCGTTGATTGATCTTTGGCGGATCATTCTTGTTGGTTTTAGTTAGTACCCTGTTGTTATTACAATGGTTGTAACCCTTATCAACCAATAGAAACCCATGGAATGGTTGATCAATTGTTGATCTTTGGTTGATAATCCATTTTATCACTATCTATCATCAAATTTGATAAAGCCATGGTTTTCCATTAAAATGCTACCCCTATCTTTGATCGTATCTTTTTGCTTTACCAATTGTTTGCTATCAAAACCAATCAAAAAGGGATAAAACAAAAAAGAGTGGGGATCCATGATTCAAGTTCACAAAGCCATGTCTTCCAGTTAAAATGGTACCGCTCAAATTGATCAAGGCATCAAAGTTCTCATTATTGTTGGTTATTATCCACTTATCGACCAGTGGTCACAACCTTTACTACTCCCATTTGATTAACCACTATGGAATATATACCTTATAACCAGTGGTTTAACCTTATAACCAGTGGTTATAACCTTTACTACTCCCATATAATGAACCACTGGAAAGATTAAACACTATAGTTTGATTACAAAATTCCATTATTTGATTGACCACTATGGAATATATACCTCATAACCAGTGGTTTATAGGTTAAACCTATATCTAACCTCATGACCACTGGTTATTACCTCCTTATAACCAGTGGTTATGACCACTAAACCCATGGATCCCACTGCGACCAGCCGTCACCCTGTGGCACGCTGCCAGGTGTCGCAGTTCAAGGCGCAAGTCACGGAGTTGGAGGCACCGATCCCCATGGGTCAGGGACGACCGCGGTGAGGTGGGCGGTGGAGTGATTTAGTCGTGGTGAGATCCTGGGTTTCTATAGGGGATATAGCCATTCATAGTGGTCAATTATTTGGAAAACCAAGGGATTTTCTAGGGTTAAGTATGGTTGGTTGTATGGTTAAGATGGTTTTTACAGGGGTTATAACCATTCATAGTGGTTAATGATAGGGAGGATTAACTATGGTTAACATGATTTCTAGAGGGGATTATAGTGGTTAATTGTAGGGTTAAGTATGGTTGACAGTGGTTCATTGTAGGGGATAGTAAGCAACATAGTGGTTTCTTAATGTTTATAGGGGATTATCTTATGGTTAACCAGAGGAGAAAAACCAAGGGTTTTCTAGGGTTATAGTCATGACTCATGAATTCACCGTCCGTTAGACGCTAGCCATTAAGTAACCAGCTGACTAACTGAAACAACCATGACTTAACCATTCTTATCCACTCATTTCCTATGATCATCCAGCTATTATCATCCATTAGTCATCATTATTCTCCCTTGCTGTCCACTATCTACAATGGTTCAGCATCACAAACCACCACTCATTAACGATTGGTGTTGCATCATTATCCACCATGTAACCATACATTTTCACGATCAACATTGACCAATACTAAGCCTTGTGAATAGCTATTAACCAGATTGGACTTACCTTATCATCCATTCCACCATCCATCAACAACCGCTATTGACCATCCATTCACCAGGCGAGGGATCATTAACCATCATTTGTTGTGAGTAACCTGTCCATGAAAACCACCCATTCAATCATCAATTCACCATCAATTCACCATCACTAACCTTCCAGTAGCTACCCATCCGTTAGCTAAACCAGCCATTCACCAGCCACAAAACCATCTATTTGACGTCCATGGAACCACCCATTATTCACCATCCACTATTAACCATTCATTAACCCTTATTATCCCCTATCATCAGCCAATATCATCATCCCTTACCATGGCGCTCCCCAGATCCGCCTTGTGTCTTGTAGCCAGGCGGGTCTGGAATTGGCACGTGAGGCTGCGCTGCAGGCGCGGGTGCGGCAGGTGCTAAAGCAGCTGTCGAGAGATGTGGCGGGGTTCTGTCCGGTTTGATGAGGGCCGATGGATGATTGATGGTGGCTTAGAACGGTTGACATTGATGGTAAATAATGGTGGTTAATAATGATGTTTATTGATGATTGATAATGAATGATGTTCACGATCGGAGTTGGTTGGTATTACGTTTACAAACACGGCTGGTTCATCGTGATGGCATTCACAACAATGGCTGCTTGGTGCCCGATATTTGTTAATGAGACCACGGGATGATCTTAACGGCAGCTGTTGCAGGTCCCCCATCCCATAGTTAGAGTTTTGTGGTGATCTAGTGTTTCTTTGGAGATGATCTGAATGGCAATGGCAGAACCAATCTTCGCGATGATAATTGGTTCAACTCCTTCAGATGGTAATCCATACATATCTCCTCAAAACTTCAAACCAGCGGCGGAGCGCGGCTGCAGAATATGGTCATTGCTGATACTATTCCAAGAATGAGCAAGCCAACAAGGAAGGCCAGGGGGGTAGTACATATATAGACGTTGGGTCTTAAGCTGTTGTTGCACAACAATGAATCAACCATTGACCATTCATAATTCATCCATTCACCAACCATGAACCAAACGTTGACCAACCATAAAACAACCATTCATTAACCATTAGCCAGCTGTGAATCTTAGCAGTGGGAAACGCCTTGACCATGGTTGGATGTCCAGCTGGCCATGGAAACATCAATAACTGGGGGCCACACAAAATAGAGAGACACTACAGTACATATGTCTAGTACAGAAAAGGGAAATCATTAGCGCCACTATCAACCATCTTAGCAGTAAGAATCGGAATGATAATAATCATTATCTTCATCATCACCAAGATCACCATCACCATCACCACAATCATCATCATCGTTGTCATCCATGTCTTCCTTTGGCTTCATGTTTCTATGCCTACTTCGCTTGGTGATGGTTGCTCATATCCCCTATGATTTCACTCATTATGGTTGTATCCTCCATTGGATTCCCATCATGCTGCCTGTCCACTTATGATCCAGAGCTGATCAGGTTTGGCAACCGTGCCATTTTGCGATGGTGAATTTGCTCGGCTTAACAGTCGTTAATGGTGGTTCATGATGGTTCATATGTTTCATACTCACGAGTTCTGTGGGACGTTCACCTACCACGTTTCAGATTGACTCAGAGCGAGATCTCTGTTGGTTTTCTGCATTGATTCTTGGATTTTGGATGTCTAGCTAGGGTTACAGCTCGGATATAACCACAATAATAAACCCTAGAAGGACTAGAAGGTGGCTTATACCCAGCTTGCCATCCCTATGGCCGTGGTCAGTAACCAATTCGCAACTCTCTTACCTTACCGCTGGATTTTCACCAAAGACAGCGCCAAGTTTGTCACCGCAGTGACTGGATTGATGGGGTTCAACTCTGCTCAGCATTGCTTCCTGATACCATTGCTGGAGGGTAATTCGTGATGGCTGATAGTGCTTCGTGATGGTCAATGCTGGTTGACAAAAAATGAGCAATCAAGATGGTTCATAACGTCAATGGTGCGCAATGATTCAAGGTTCGAACATTGATTGTGAATCATGCAGCTAAGGATGTCTCATAACTCATGATTGATGGCTAGTTACTAGCATGGGGATAATCAAGAAGCAGCGCAGCAATGATAGTTGATATTGGGTGACTGACAAGGGTGAATGGTGGCGCAAGTGATGGTATTAATGGTTGAAATGGTGACCATGGTGAATGGTGATTGACACTGGCTACTTGAAGGTGCTAGCATGTGCATCCCAGGTTTGTAGCTGGTCGCATTCACCCACGGCTTATGATGGTTCATGATAGTCAATGATCGTGGGTAATTGTTGATTGCAATGCATGGCGAACAACCAGCACTAGTGGGGAGTAAAAGGGTTCATAATGATGAATAGTTAATAAGCACTACTTGCCAACGAATTAGCAAGACTGGCAATAGTTAATGATAGGGAATGTTATTGCCATACTAATGGCCATAGCATGGGGGTTGACCCTTCACTCAGGCAGATGCTGAGGCCAACAAGTTGAAGGAGGCCAGCAGGGGGTGGCATGGCTGGAGAGTGGGGTGGGGAGCTGCGCTGGGGAGCTGCGTAGTGGCTGTAAGGATGGCAATGAATGATGGCTAGTCACGTGTAGTGCTGGTTATTGATGGTTAAGGATGGATGGCAATGAATGATGGTTAAAGCCTAGCTAACCGTGCTTAAATAGTGATTTGTAGGATTTACGAACAAACCGAAGTGATTCCAAAAATGGCTGGTTTATTCCGAAAGATGATTTATATGAGATGATTTTGGGGATCCCCATTTGAGAAGCCACCAAATGATTTCCAGTGTCGGTTATTGATCGTCATTATCGTGAATGACGAGTGCTGATGGTTAGTGAGCGTTATAGTCAACAATGATGGTTAGTGATGACCGATGATGATTAGTGATGGTTGATGCTGGTTTGTCACGGATGATCTTGACAAATGGTGGTTATAATAGTGGTTCTAATGATGGTTGAGAACTGGTTCCTAATGGAAAACTATATGATGGTTAGCCAATGATGGTTGATACTGGTTGTGGCAATACCTAAGCATCACATGCTAGCGAAGACTATCGATGACTTATCTCCACGCTGAATCATGGCTAGCTGATGTTCATGACAAGCTATATCATGTTTGTTGAGGCGAATGGCTTGTACCAATACCTATGGTTGACAAAAGGTTGAACAATACGTTGCATGGTGGTGATTTGGCCATAGTGATTATAAATCATGGTTCGATACTTAGATTTTATCACATGAGAAATTGCTGCAACAAGAATAAGGAGTGTAGCAACTATTAACTAGGTGTATATATGCAGGCTTCACTATGGTTGATATATTTAGTTAAAATATGTCACCAAGAATCAACAAAATTCAACTGCCAAAAATTCAGCTGTCGTTTGTGATCAATCAAACTGTGAATTAGAGTCGTTAATCACCAAAGATCAGCAAAGATCAAGCACTGATGATGGTCAATCAAACGGCGCGACCACATGGTCAGAGGGCAAGCTATCATAAGAATCGACGATCACTAACAAGCAATAATCACTAAGAAGCAATAAATCACTATTCATCAATAGCCAACAAGATTCAAGTGTTAATGATGGTGATCATATCCAACAATGCTGATTGGTTCATGCAAACCATTAAAGTGGCGCCCATGCCTGGCCACATGATGCTGGCTGCCAACCGGATGATAATCAACAGCAATGCCACCAATTGCAGCGGGGGAAAAGCTATATGGGGACATAGCTACATATGGTTAGAATTTGCTAGCGCAAAATAGTGGTTGACAGCGTATTGTTTAAGAACGATTCTACAACGGTCGATAGCAGGTGGTAATAAGCAAGAAGACTGCGGTATATACCAACTACACTGGTGGGGTTAATACCCAGCTAGCTGACCTGCTGTGATGTTGTTCTCCAACCAATTTTTGGGAGGGTTGGTAATGACCGAAACCCATGTATGTATGCATACACTTATAAATACATTTGCGTTGGGAGGTATTCTTTTTTGTGCGTATACTTAATGCGTGAAACGTGTTTATACGTACACCAACACGCATTCGTAGCACATGTGGTTCACCCATCGTGCTTTCACAATCCCGCAACTATAATAAATCTTCACAAGTGAAGAAAACGGTTCACAATGACTCAAGGCGCAAACAACAATGAATGAAGACGCAACCATTGAAAAACACAAAGTGAATCGTGGTTAATTGTGGTAGATAATGATGAGTTAGCAGTTAAATCTGGTTCATTTCTCAAATGCTTGTGACTATTGGTCACCGGGTCCCGGTCCTTGGTGATTGAGTCGTTAATCGCCCAAAATGAGGCCTCTTCTTGACCATGAGGTCCCTAGAGGGTGATGACAAATGTTTCCCGACGGGAATGGCTATGAGTCAATGTTGTTCAACCAACTAATGGAGGTAATAACCAACAGAGCTATAGGGAAAGCAATGGTCAATGGTTCATGGTTCATGATGAAAAATTGTAGTTGATCATGGGTACCTATCATAATGTCATGGGTCAAGGCTTTAATCAACCAACTAATGGGGGATAAGCGCCATAAATAACAGGGAAAACAATGGTTAATGATGGGGGACTCAGGGGTACAGAGTTTTGACCCATAGCCATATCCAAGTGACACAGGTTGATAATCAGCCAAATGTCATCCAAGGGTTTTTATGGGAAAGCTCAATCGCGCAAAACGAAGAGCTGGAACTAGGGGCCGTGACCACCATTGGCCTTAGAATTTTGGTGGTTGGAGCAGTTACCTGGTGCTGGCTACCCCAGGTGGTTCACCAACCGTCGACAACTTGGGGTTTTGCAGCATGGTGACCTTCGAAGGTCAATAATAACCAATGGCGGATAACAACCAACAATAGTAGGTTATATAAGGGATATACCAACTATATGGCTATGGGTCAAGCAGTTCTGAAGGTCTGTTTTATACTCGGATTTGCTGGGATTTGCTGAGCAGATTGGGAGATTCTACGGAGAAATTGTACGGGCGACGAAACGATCATCGGCCGATGAGTTTATGAAGGCTTGCTATGTCCTGTCGCCATCCGTGTGGATCATGAATCATGCACTACGAATGTCTTAATGGCAGTGGGTCAAGCAGTTAACCAACCAACGTTCATGGGGAATTTCCACCAGCCATTTTATAGGGAAAACAATGATTAATGATAGGGGAACCAGGGGGACTAAGGGTTTTGACCCACTGCCAATGTTGAGACGGGATGACCCTACCAGACCATGATGATATGGACATGCCCATTCTATACTTGTACCTGTATCACTTAATCATCGAACCATTTTCATCCGCTACTTGCCTTCGTCTCGGCGCAGCTTTGGCTTCTCAACCCATACTCAAAACATAAACTGGAGTGGACAATGAGACACTGTCCAGCTAATCATCGTGCACAAAGTCATTTGAATTTCTGTAATTGCGATCTTTCCCTTTCTGCTGGAGAAACCCTTTCTCAAGGAAACATCACAGAAAGTAGCTTCCACAATGATTTTTTGGATTCCATGGAGGTGACACCATGAGGTGTCTTGCTGTTTCATCCCATCGTATCAAAAGATCTACGGCATCGGAATGCCCGAAATGAACGGCAAACATCCACAACCATCCATGACCGATATTGGTGCTGGTCATCACCCATAGTATCAACATGTATCAACCTCGCAGTTCACAAAATGCGCCATGAACTCTGGCCATCCAATGGACCCCAAATCGTCACAGGCCATCCCTTAGTTGGTCTTCGACCTATCCGGCATTCAACCCTAAGTTATAGTTAAGCAACTGGAAGCCAAAGACCAAAAACCATGGTCAACCATTCTTAACCATAGTTAAATGGCTTATCTTAACCTAAGTAAACCTAGTTATACCCTAAGTAAACAGGCCCTGGGGTGATCCCATAGTGTCACCCCCCAACCGTCACCAGTGGAACCCCCGCGTTGCGCAAGCCCACCATGGCCAATGGCGGCCTCCGTGAGTGCAGCACCGCCTGCCCGCCGCGGAAGCAAATTGCCAGGCAGAGACGCAGGGGGGCAACGACTATGGCAGCATAAAGACTGGCTTTAGTCAGTTAGGATTGGATTAAAATATCTGGAGTTAACTGGCATCACATTATGTTAACTAAGTAATCCATATTGAGTTAGCATATCTGGCTTAGTATTGGACTAATCAGTTCGTATTGGTTAAAGTGCTTGGAGTTAACTGGCGGATTCTGTTTAGAACTAGTGCCTGATTAACATTTGGTTAGTAGTACTGGCTTTAGTATTGGATTCATCGGGCAGAGCCGCGGGGTGAACTAGCTGAATATGGTTATGTGCTGGGGTTAGTACCATGATTTGCATTTTACCTTAACCATATTCAGCTAGTACTGACCACAGTACTTAATAGTACTGATTATACGATTATCTGGCTACTAATCAGTAGCCAAAGTCGTTCTTAATACTACTAACCATACAATAAATGACCTGGTTTAACCATGTTTCAGAAACCCACATTATGGCTAATCAACGTGATTAATCAACTTGATTGTAACATGTTGATCAACCTTATTGTAAACCATGGCTAATCTTAATCAACATGATCAAACAATATTTGTCAAGGCGCCAAACCCCAAACGCAGCAGGTGAAACCATTTGGGCACAGGGCCGTTCTCCAACCACCTGGTTTGGGAAGGGTGAAGACTAGGGTGTACGACCATCAATTATTTACAAGAACGGTAGACCCAGCTGCTGATAAAGCACCACCTGTTTCACAAACTCAATAGCTGGTGATCTACCATGAAGTATGAGGGGTGTATGGCTGGTACACCAAATGAGCATCAGGCAAGGGTATACAAACAGACAGGGAGCTGCCTTGAGCTAGGTGCGCAGTGGATTTGCTCGTGACCCAGCACACTTCCAAACAAGAATGGCAAAACCTTCGCAACCAGCTGGGGACCATTTGGTTTCGCAGGAACACCGAATGGACCCTCAACTTACATATTTACACAGTACATTGAAGTATTGTTGCACTAGTGAGGGTTATTGACATTACATCGGTCAATGGGTGATCAATGATCCTTCAATGATGAAGAATTGATGATTAGTTGATATTTGGCGGTTTGTCAAGTTATACGCGTACCCCCAGTTTTCATCCCATAACCATTTATAGTAATAAACTCCATCCATAGCTGATAGGAATCCCCAGTCACTGGCTAGGTTGAACCCCCCCTAGCTACTTTAGAGTCCTTGACCCTTGACTGTAGCTTCCCAAGACGCCGGTTGTTGTGGCTCGACCAGGCATCGGCATTGGCGTCAAGGTACACCGTGGGCGGCGGCTCCGAGTGGTTCAGTCAGTGGTTCATGGTGGTTGATGAGGGTGAATGGATGGTCAATCATGACTGAAAATGATGGGATGATGGTAGCTCATCGTGGTATCATGATGGTTCTAATCATGGTAGTTCATGATGGTTGATGATGGTCAATTGATGATTCGTTGATGCTTCATAAGGCTTAACTGGTGGATGAATGAAACATTGGTTACTCTCCCGGCAACTAACAGCCCGACCCTAAGAAAGATCATGTCTTCCAAGTGCGGAAACTGATCGCCCAACTACGGGGAGGGTCTTGCGGTGTTGGATTTCAAGAGTGAAGAAATCATACGGATGACTAAGCATTGAATAATAACTAAGTCTTGAAGAACAATGTTATTGAGATTTAATGGCTATAGACATAATGATAATAATGACTAAGCATTAAATATCATAAGACTTGTAAGAATGACTAGCATGAAGTCATTAGATATCAGAAGACCTTTAACGATTCATCATGTGTTTCTGTAATGGTCATGAATTACTGTCATGATCACGAATGAGCATAATGATGATAGGTATTTCTAATGATTACCTTAGTGCTGATTCATAGCCATAAGAATATGATATTGGTCAATAATGAACAACTACCGGTTATAGCTCACCACGAGTCAGGATGGTTGAGGAGGATGAATGATGGTTCACCAAGGCCAGTTTGGAGAATTGATATGGGCAGGTCCCAACATGTCCCTCGAAGGTCTTGATGTCTTTTTGACAAAACCGAATTGTTCTGTTTATTATGCTTTTGGGTGCCTCCATACAAAATTATACTTTCGATGGAAACTACTGGGATTACTAGCTGTCCTAGGGTACAATTGAATTGAATGCTTCACAAAAAGCAACGATTCTGGGGGACATGAGGCCGCGACCGCTGACATTTCCATGCGTTAAATTGGTTGATCGGAAG
>VSDK01016795.1:47937-71118 GCA_009767595.1 Symbiodinium kawagutii
GGAAGATCGGAGCTGGACAATCGATGGTAAGAGATATTTCGAACATCGCTTTGTAGCGATTTGTAATGGTTCATGCTGGTTAATGATGATTCGTAGTGGGTTGAAAGGGTTGAATCTGGTGATATGATGGGTGCAACCACTCTTAGATGTTTCCCCCTTCGAGTCCCGGAATATCGGTACCAAGACATGCCTGGAATTGCGATGTCGCATTGCGACTCGAGAGCCATGTTGGGGGGATGTTCTCTCGGGGGCTGCAGCCAAATGGGTCTGCCCGTGGCCAGCCGGTGGTAGCCTGGACCCTGGCTGGTTTCTGCCAACGATCAGCATGGGTGGTACTATTGGACTACCGTTGATGGACCCAACAGAAGCGATCCTCGTCACAATTTCTGGGATGAACTTTGAGGATGGTGCATCTGGAGAACCATCACTGTTCCCCGAGAAAGCCACCTTCATGACCGGTCCAAGCGGTATCTTCCATGAATCACCAGCTCATTAGCATATCATGACTCATCAACCATCATGGAACAACAAGTAAACCACAATAAACCATGACTCAGGGTTCTTAATTATAACCTCAGCAGTATGAAAATCCCTCTCAACTTCTCGTAACTCACTGGTCAATAGCCTGCATGGTTAGTAACCTATTCATCATGATATAACTATGTAAGCCCCGAAACGGCTAGTGGCTAGTTACAATCCCCATGGTTACCAGCTACCAGCCGTGGAAGATGATCACCCAAGTAGTAAGCCATGGCCCGCCATAGCCGCCATGGCGGCCCACCACCATGGCTGCCCCGGAGGCCACCCCACTCCCGAAGCCTCCGTCAGCAACTTGGAGGCGGCAGCTGTGCCTGGGCTCGGGCCAGGGCCCGGGGTGACGTGGCACGTCTGGGTGTGAAAATGTGATGTGAAACTGGCCCGGTTTAACTTCAAGGGTGCTCTAAAGCCTGGTCAGGATTTAGAGCGAAAAAAGTTGGGCTTCTGGGGTTCAAAGCTCTTAACCCGAAGTGGGTACTGGTAACCTCGGCAGGTGTTTATGCCAAAGACCTGAGTGTCATGTGCTCAAGGCTGTCATGTCGCCTGGCTGGCCTTCTGATGTTGCGCAGAAAGGGAAAGCTTCGAAGTTACATGATGGTGAAGTAATGGTTGAGGATGGTTTATGATAGTTGTCTATCGTGGTTGGTGGCTGTTTATGATGTGCAATTGATTGTTGAGTTGATGATTAAGTAATGGTTCGGGTTGGTTCATGGTGGTCAATGATGGTTGCTGAGTGTTCAGACCAAACTCTCCACTTAGCAAGAAACAGCTTTGGGGGAATTCCCACGCATGAATCAAACAGGGATTTATGAATCTTTGATCGGTAATATCCAGACCTGTTGCAGAAGCAAACCAATCCAGCCGTCACCAGCTATTGCATGGGATGGGCCTTGATTTCCGGACTGAGATCTATGAGCGTTTGCTAAAAGGGAGTATATAGTCCCAACCCCCGAGAACCATTATTGACTATTATCAACCATTCTAAAGCATAATTATCAATTATCAACCAGCCATTATTCGCATCCCAAGAAATGCTATTGGAAAACGCCCTCAATTTTAAACCATCCATGATGACCATCCATTACTAACCATCCATTAAAAACTATCCTTTATCAACCATCTATTCCTATCATCCATTCTTATCATCCATTATTAGCATTGATTATCACCCATCAATTTTTAGCATCTATCATTATTCGATATCCATTATCAACCATTATCATCCATTATCATCCATTCCCATCCATTGTCCACCATCCAGTATTTATCACCGAAAAAAATGGAAACATCCATTGCTTATCATACATTAAAATCCATTTGGTACAATCACCATTGTTCCCATCCATTATCATCCATTCCCATCCATTGTCAACCATCCAGTATTTATCACCGAAAAAATGGAAACATCCATTGCTTATCATACATTAAAATACATTTGGTACAATCACCATTGTTCCCATCCATTATCACCAATTATAATCCATTCCCATCCATTGTCCACCATCCAGTATTTATCACCGAAAAAATGGAAACATCCATTGCTTATCATACATTAAACTCCATTTGGTACAATCACCATTGTTCCCATCCATTATCACCAATTATCATCCATTCCCATCCATTGTCAACCATCCAGTATTTATCACCGAAAAAAATGGAAACATCCATTGCTTATCATACATTTATCATCCATTTGGTATAATCACCATTATTACCATCCATTCTCAAAAATAAGAATTGATAAGCAATGGAGTACAAAAATCGCCATTATTACATGCTATAATTCACATCCATTCTTATTGTCATCATGGATTATTACATAGTCGTACAGTATTCCCATCCATTATCACCAATTATCATCCATGATCATCCTATTCTTATTCCCATCCATTATCATCATGGAATTCTCACTATAATTCTTATTATAATCACCATTATAATTCACATCCATGGTATAAAAATCATGGATTTTTTGGATGGTAACTATTCCCAGTATTACCATCCATTTTAATATATGATGATAATGGATTTTTTGGTATAATCACCATTATTACCATTCTTCTTATCCATTCTTCTTATGGTTTATTATCATCCATTCTTATTGTCGCCATGGAGTATTACCATCCATTTTTGCTCATCTTCTCACCAAACACATACGCTTTGTCAGGCCCTGGAGGTCATCCCCAAGTTGCTGAAGAGGAAGGTCCTGCGGGAACCCAAAGAGGCGCCACGGTGGCACGGCGTGGCACCCGGTGGCCCCTCCCGGGGGGTGAGACCGGCGCGGTGACCGGTGGATGGTGGGGCGGTTGGGTAGGTCGAAAAATCATCATGGGAAACTGGGAAGTTATGGAATGATGAGAAATTATGGTTGAAATAATGGGTACAGCCATCATAGATCTACTGGAAAGGATTGGAACTTGTTGAATGATGGTTGAAATAATGGTTACGGTTCTGATTGAATGACCTCTTGGCTTGAATGAACTATGAATGATTGGAAGTATCATGAATCATACTATGGGATTGAACTGGTTGGTTATGAACTTTAGTATCCATGTTATCCATCATATAATGGGATTGAACTGGTTGGTTATGAAGCTTAGTATCCATGTTAACCATCATATCACGGGATATTACCCGCTGGTAAACTAACATGGCTATCAAAAATCCACCTTTTGTTAGCAGAACCCTCGGCAATCATCCATATATTGCCATGTTAGTGCACCAGAGGGTAACCACCAGTTGCCATGACTAACCATGATTTAGCCAGTTAGTTATGACTAATTCAACTAGTTGTGGCCCTCCATTAGTACCTTAATTAATCTCGCAGTTGTGGTTTCCCAGCGTTGCAACTCATGGCCCGATGGTCACCGCGCGGCTTCGTCACTCGAGGTCACTGCAGCCATCCAAGCGTTGACGCGTCGCAAGCTCTACCGCGAGGACGGGAGGATGGTGGCGGCTGAGTAGTTTCGGGCTCAGGGGCTTCGGGCTTCGTGGTGGCGAGCTGGTGGTTGGTGATGGTTATCAACTTGGTTGATGATGGGGGGCTATAACCAACAATAATATTAACCAATAGTTGAATAATAATAATAATAATAATAATGTAGCTTGACAAGTTGGTTGTTAACCAATAGTGGTTAACAATAATAATATAGCTTGACAAGTTGCTACGGGTCAATATTAACCAGCCACCAACTGGTTGACTAGCTGCTTAAGCGTTGATAATGAGGGAGTATAGCCAACAGTTGAATATAGGGGATATACCAACTATATGGCTGTGGGTCAGTTCACCCTTAGTCCCCCTGGTTCCCCCATCATTGACCACTGTTTTCCCTATTATTGGTGGTTATCCCCCATTAGTTGGTTGATTAATATTGACCCAGCTCGCCATGTATAGCTGGTATACCCCCAGTTGTTGTTGGTTGGTATCTCCTATTATTCAACCATTAACCATCGGTTGGTTACTTAATATAGGGGATATACCAATTATATATCTGGTTGGTGGTTTCAAACATTTTTCATTTTCCCTAGTAATTTGTTAACCATTGGTTGGTACAAAAGCATATTTTTCATAGGGGTGGTTCAACCACCAACCAGATATAGTTGTGGGTCAAGGTTAACCACCAGCCATGGGTAGGTGAATATCCCCACAGTTGGACTGGTCATTTGGGGGGACGGAAGAGATACCAGGGGCTCTTGACCCACAGCCATATTACTGATTAGTGATGGCCAATAATTATGGTGGATCATGGGGGATAGTAGCCAACAATGGTGGTTAAACAACTACTTGGACATGCAGATGGGGATATAACTGGAACGTAATCATGGTAAACAGGCCAATGAAGGCAACTGCATGGCAAGTAAGCATGAATACGAGTCATGAAAATTATTGACAATAACACCAGCGACTATCAATGATAGGAATATCATTTAGATTACAAGGATTATCAATCCGCTTCAGCTACCACATGTTACCCATTCAGAGGATAATATGCCATGGTTTGCCATATATTTTCCATCAATTGACATGGATAACTTGTTTGAAAAGTGGCAAGCCAAATATTCACCAGTATGAAACATTGCAATCACCTGTTAGAAATTGCTCCTGGTCATTGTTGGTGTTTTTTGCCATCATTTGAATTTGAGCCATCATCAACCATGCAGCCATTATCATCAGCCGTCAACGAACCATAAATAACCATTATGAATCACAAGGAATTATCATCAGTCAACTCATTGACTAGGTTTTTGTTATCATCAGTTAACCGTCCGTCAAACATCAGTTCACAATCAGTGAACCATTATTAACCCTATACTTGGCCTAGCAAACACCGTTGTAACCGCCATGAACCCAGCGGTGATTGTTGGAGTTGCCTTTGGAGGCTGTGCAGTTTGCCCTGGACGCTTGTGCCTGGGGCGAAGATGTGCCTGGCAAGCGCGTGGAAGGCAATGCCTTCGTTTGCGGTGTGGATGCCTAATGGCGACTTTGGAGGATGCCTAATGGGTGTGGGCAAAGCATGGTGAATTTTTGGTGAATACATGGTCTATTGCCCATATGTTTGGAAACTACATGTTCAATCATAGTGAATCGATCTTTAAGAACGCTTGATGTGTGCTTGACAACGGTTGAAAACATTTGAACAACAATCAACATATAGACTGACGATGGTGCATCAGTTTGGGCTCGTTGATAACAGTGTTTTTTGCGCAACCACAGGAAGCCAACCTGTTTTGACCCTTGTTCTGGAGTGGCCCCACGAACTTCCCACTGGTGAGCACAGGAGGGTTGTGGCCATGCACGGTGGGCCCCAATGCCAAATTGGTGGACATAACAACGGTTAACAGCTGGATACCTGCCGGTGTTTCATCAGCTTACAACCATTGTCAATCCTGAAAAGGCTTATCCAAAATAATAGTGATAACCAAGATTATCATCCAAAAATCATCATTGATCATGATTCTTAACCATAAACTACTTATTAGCCAATTGGACTTAAGAAACGATTATTATGAACCAATGCTTATCCATAATCATTGTCAATAATCCTTGTCTATAGTAATCCTTATAAACCAATGATTAACCATAAAAATCCTTACCAAGCTATTACGGATATTGGATAATCATTGGTCAATAAGGATTATTGCTGGTGAACCATCAATTTGTATCCATAGTAATCATTGGATAACCATAATAATCCATATTTAGCAATGATTAACCATTAAAAATCTCAGTACTTGTTAATTATTATCCAATGCTTATCATCCAAAAATTATCTTGGATCATCTTAACCACACTAATGATGTTTATTAACATCTTATTAAAACTAATGGTTTTAACCACACTAATGATTAAACAGCTCCTTATTAACCAACGATTCCCCATGGTGAAACATCGTCCCCACCAGCCGTCGCGCCGCCCCCAACGAGGTGCCGCCTTCCACGCCAGCGGCTTCGTCAAAAAGGGCTGGCCGTTGACCTTGCAACTGCTGCAGCAGCTGGGTGATTCAACAGCTGGGTGGTTGGAATGCCCTGGAAATTGAGGATTATAAGGGCTGATGCTAGGGAAAACCAAGGGATTTTCTAGGGTTATGATGGTTAATCATAGGGAAAAATTGTTTGGAAAATTGTCAATGATAGGCTTATGTTGATTAATAATAGGGGATATCAGCATAAATCTAGGATTAAAATGGTTACTGTAATAGGGAAAAGCAAGGGATTTTCTAGGGTAAAATATGGTTCAACTTGTGTTTTTTGGGGACTATACTGGGCAATAGAGGATAACCAGCAACCTCACCACCTGAGTTGTTGCTAGGAATATGCTGCATTTTATGCATGTTGGTAGATCTGGATGTAGAGTCATTGAGATATCCAGTCAATACCCAATAATTATGATAAACCATGAGTGAAAATTATGTGTATCCAGTACATGCCCATCGAGCGACAAACCATGAAATGTATCATGACAATGGGGACTATAGGGTTTTCTAGGGGTTTCTAAGCTGCCTGAGACGGGTTTGTAACCATGATTATAGCCCCAGTTGCACATCCAAGTAGTCACAATGATATGAAAAAATAGGGTACCAGCGGCACCAGCCAGCGATGAACCCAGCCGCAACAACAGCTACCAACTCGGCCGGGCCAGTTCCTTCGACCCAGCGACAATTTCCGGGGGCACTGCGCAGATGGAAATGCGGCGCATCAAATCAAAAAATGGCGAATAGCCAACAAACTGAACAATCGCAAGCATCAGGGGACAATGAGGCTTGAATGAGGACAGCTACTATTACTATGGGGAGATGATGAACTGGGGACAAGTGATGACGTTGGGTTTTCACGCATTTGCGAGCAGCTCAGCGATAAAAAGGGATTGCAGAAGTAGCCAGTCCAGCAGTCCACGATTCCCTGAAACTGCTTGCTTTATGGTGAGTGATTGGCATAGCCGATGATGATGATGATGATGATGATGATGATGATGATGATGATGATGATGATGAGCTACAGACGACCCTCCGCCTGGCAGTGAAAGCTTTTGAAGCAAGCTTTTGTTTGGGTCTGGTTTTTTGGGAGGTGCAGTCAGAACAAACACCAATGGCTCTGACAAGGGGGATATGCTAGGACGACTCGAGAACAGCTATCACTTGAGCAGTTTGATGGTATGAATTCAATCACGGTTGTCACTTCTTCTGTCATACTATGATAAATTTGGCAAACTGTGATATTTGACTTTTGTTTGATGGTAAAGTTGGCAAGATTGTCAAATATAAAGTAGTCATATTTTCATTCATCTTCTTGAATCCTGTAATCCACGGAAATCGTCACCGAATGGCCAGTGCGATGGCCGTAGTTTTGGTTGTTCTTGTTGCTGTTGATGATGATGATGATGATGATCATCATCATCATCATCATCATCATCATCATCATCCTCGTCATCATCATCATCATCATCATCATCATCATCATCATCATCATCATCATCATCATCATCATCATCATCATCATCATCCAATTGGCGAACCAACCATTACATCATGATATCACCATGGGTAGCCATTCACCAACCTTTCCCAACTTTAAACCAACCTTAGCCCACCACGCCAGCACCCCCCTAAGCACCCCACCCACCAGCTGTGGCACTCAGCCGAGGCGCGCAGCGGACGCCTCCGTGGAGCTCGACGCCTCTTGACGCCTGGTGGGGGGGTGCGTTGAACGAGCCAACGATGGGAAGAACCAGCGCTCCAAGCAGGGGATGACCAAGGGATGACCAAGGCATAACTTAGGTATAACTACCTAGGTATAGCTGAGGCAGAACAAAGGTATATAGCGAAGGTATCACTAAGGTATAGCGAAGGTATAAGCAGGGTATGACTATGGTAAAACGAAGGTGTAACTAACCAGCAGCCAGGTATAATCGACAATTTTCACCATGAATAATTTCTATAAACAACAAACAACAACCATGTATCAACAACAAGCAGATTTGCCACGAGGTATAAGCGACAACCAGGTCTAACAAGCGGCAATGATAGACAGCAAGCAACAACCAACACCCGGGGATGAATGGTTATTATTTGGTAACCAAACCAAGTATAACCAACAACCAACGAGCACCAAGTATGCATAGCTATCGAATGAGGTTACCATGAGGATTATATTTGAATATGCTTAACCGAGCATTGTTCATGATCAAAGGTAGAGGGTTATCATGATCATTCATGGAAGATCCTGCCATAGATCTAGAACCCGCTATATTTGATGAAAAGTTACAAGCCATTCATGGCAAACATACGGATGGCTTCTGAATTTGTGGATCTACCATTAATAGGTGAAGCATTCATGTTTAGGGTTTCACTTGCGGAGAAACGCACCAATTCATGAATTGCCCCCCTGTCCTTCATTCGCCATACTGCGAATCACCCCTTTGATGCCTTTCATACCTGGACGCCGCTACTGCTGAAATCATTGGGCCAGGGTCAACCATCCCAATGGGTGGGTGGTATCAGCCAATGAACCATAGGGACATCGTATACCTGTCAGGAGGCTGAATGTTTGGATTGGCTTGGTACCGATTCTCTGTTTGGGAGCGTTTTCATTTGTTTGAGGCCGATCTATGAGGATCAAAATGATTGAACAGTGAAATCAATCATCCATTGGTCAATTGAACAATGATTAGCCATCCAATGAATGTTCCAATGAAATCAAAAGAATTGAAACCACCAATGGTAAATGATCCACGAATCATAGCATGAATCATACCATACCACCAATGGTTAGTCATCCATAAATCATACCATGGATTCAACAATATTACTACCAAGGGGACTAATCATCCATGATCGTTAAACAACAACCATAAATCATACCATGAAAGACTTAAAATCAAAGTAATTGAAATCACCAATGGTTCATGAACCACTGAACTATGAATCAACGGAACCACTAGAATCTGTTGATTTACCAATGGTTAACCGATGGGTAATGAACCATGAATCATACACTATGAATCATACCACCATATCATACCACCAATGTGGCTATTAACCATGAACCACCATATCATACCACCATATCATATAACCACTTGAAGCACGAACCACGCCTCAACGCCTCCAGCGTCGGCGTTGCCTCGCTGCGAAGCCCCAAGGCCAGTGCCGAAGACAGTGCCCTGCTGGCGCTGGTGCGCGCTGATGCGCCTGTGGACGTGGTGATGAGTCGACCGCACGGAGGTGCCAAGGGGCCATGATGGGCTTGGCTTCATGGTGAGATGATGGGTGAATGGTGGCTGGATATGATGGTTTAGTGTGGTTAATCATGGTAGAATGATGGTTACATGATAGTTGAGAATGACTGATTGTGGCAAATAATGGTTTAATGATGGTTGGTCGATGATTTAACGATGGTTCAGAATCGATCGTGATGGTGGCGAGAATCGTCATGGTGAGTCATGACAATGAGTATCGACCGTTCTTTGCTAAGCATTCAGTGATGAAGCATAGTGATGATTTATTCTTGGATATGGTGCTTAGTTCCGTAGGTTACTCAACAAGGGCTACTGGCGGCCAACGACCAAGGGCTACCAACAGCTGAGGGTTGGTGCCATTGCTTATACCCCTTGGTGCTACCACTGACCATCCCCCAAAGAGCTGGTCGGAGAGATTTCGGCAGGGTCTCTCTGGCGCAGATTGACCGGTAAAAAACCACTGACATAGGGTTGGTTTATTACTATAAATGGTTAATCAGTCGAGTTGTTGATTTTCAGTTGGGTGCTGATTAATACAATCATTCGATTTGGGTGTAATCATGTGGCTGTTTCAAGCCGTATGGAACCCTTAGAATGTTTGGTTTATTACTATAAATGGTCAATATAGAGGATGAAAATTGTGGGGTCCCCTATTTTGACAAACCATCATTTATTGCGGGAATCAATTGTCAATGGTTCTTTACCATTAACCCTCATTAACTACTACGTGATCATCTATCTTTGATCATTACTATCCAGAAATCAACCTTTCGCTTTGGGGGAGTTGCTGAATGACTGTTTACTATGTTGGTTTAGGGTCAATATTCATGAACACCATCAACTATTACGACCACTATTGACAATTTTGGCCAGTCAAGAGCTATTATCCAGTATCACGTCTCAATCCATGAACCATGATTATTACCAATTTCCTCGGTCGCTACATTGTACTCAATCACCACTATTAACCATCAATCATCAACCATCATTATCAACCATAAATGATCAATAAACCATCATGATTGACCCTAAATGAGCAGTAATCCCATCGATCATCAACCATGACAACCATCATGACCAACCAATAAACCTCCAGGGATCAATCATCAACCATCATATCCTTTGACCAATCACTAACCATCATCAATAATCAATCATCAATCATCAATCATCAACCATCATAATCATCATCAATCAGCAATAGCTCCATCATAATATACCATAAATGACTAAATCAACCATCATTATCACCCATCAATCATCAACCATCAATCATCCGCCATCAATCATCCACCATTCATCATCCACCATCAGTCCATGTGGCCTCTAGGTTTGAAAGCCCTCTCTGCTGCTGCAGCTCACGTGGGACGGAGCCATGGGTCCCTGGGTCTGCAGCTCTGCTGCTCATTTTTTGGGCTTGAAAATGATGGTCAAGTGATGTTTAGGTGGTGGTTAATGGAGGCCAATGAAGTTTCGTGATGGTTGATTACCCCAACAAATGCTTAATCATTGTTCATTCCCAGTACTTGATGGTTCGCAACGCTTCATGAATGCTCAATTTTCTGTTTGTGATAGTGAATTGGTGGCTAATGATGGTGGATAGTGGCCATGGATCATGGTTTGTAGTGGTCAATGATGGTTCGTAGGAGATCCATTTGATGCCCAGCTATGGCTGTGGTTCAACTGCTAGGGGAGGTTATGGATCTACCATTTACGGTCATTGATCACGGTTAGTAGAGATAACATCTAGCTAAATGCTAAATCTTGGAACCAAGCATCAATTAAGCAGCAATATCAATCATCATGAGCCGCAGTAGGCAAATTACTGTAAATGGTAAAGTTGGTGCTACTTAGCTGGATTTGATGCGGATTCGATCAGTTCTCAGCGACCGGTGCCTCCCTACAGCTACTGGAGGTTGCACATATTGGTGTCAGCACTGGCTCATGATATGAGTGTTGCTAAGCATCATGAACCAGCGATGATACACAATATGATTAAGCAATCATTGATGAACCATCATTAATAAAAATGATGTTAACTGATTAATGATGTTAATGATGGTTCATAGCAGAATGTTCACCTTGTTTTCTTTTCTTTTGCACAATAAGTATATGCCATTCCTAATCATCATGAACCATTCATCATAGTGGTCGGTCTTTAACGTCAAAGCATCATCAACCACTGTAGCACAGCGAATTTATCATTGGTTCTTCCCCGCCAATGGGTTATCAACCATTAGGTGATACGCATTGAATCACTGATTCCCCAGCAGTACAATCATGATAATTAAGCAGTGATACTGTATTCCATTGATGATTGACCAGCAGGTAATCAATGATTACTGTATTGGACCAGTCCAATACTCACCCCATGATTGGTCCAGTCATTGAATCAGAATTCCTGTGACCAACAAGTGACCAACAGCACCATCCAATGTTTCAGTGTAGAGAGAATCGCCATCGTCAACGGATGAGAAAACCATCATTGATAGCCATTGACAATCTACCAAATTGCCATCCATGGTACCATCCATAGTGATTGTAGTAATCGCCATCATCCCAAACATCAACAAACCAAGCAGTAGAATGGGAGAATAGCATTAGCGTTCAGAGCCAAATGGTCATGGCATGGCTTGAGTTCTTCCTTTGAAGCAGAGTGTGTCGATGAATCCACTTTGGGGAGCCAGTGATCTGAAAATGGTGATGATGACGATGACGATGATGATGATGATGATGATGATGATGATGATGATGATGATGATGATGATGATGATGACGAGGACGAGGAGGAGGATGATGATGATGATGACGATGACGAGGAGGATGATGATGATGATGATGGTGATGATGATGATGATGATGATGACGATGACGAGGATGATGATGATGATGATGATGATGATGATGATGATGACGATGACGATGACGATGACGAGGATGATGATGATGATGATGATGATGATGATGAGGATAATGATGATGATGATGATGATGATGATGATGATGACGATGACGAGGATGATGATGATGATGATGATGATGATGAGGATGATGATGATGATGATGATGATGAGGATGATGATGATGATGGTGATGATGATGATGATGATGATTATGATGATGACGATGACGAGGATGATGATGATGACGATGATGATGATGACGATGACGAGGATGATGATGATGATGATGATGATGATGATGACGATGATGACGATGACGAGGATGATGATGATGATGACGATGACGAGGATGATGATGATGATGATGATGATGATGATGATGATGATGATGATGATGATGACGAGGACGAGGAGGATGATGATGATGATGACGAGGACGAGGAGGAGGATGATGATGATGATGACGATGACGAGGAGGATGATGATGATGGTGATGATGATGATGATGATGACGATGACGAGGATGATGATGATGATGATGATGATGATGAGGATGATGATGATGATGATGATGATGATGATGATGATGATGATGATGCATGAAATCCGTTCCCGCAAAAATTGATGATACCAGCAAATTACGTTCAATCTGCTGTGGAAGCTGCGATGAAAAAGACACAGCCATTGATCAAGGTGATTTTGTAGCTTTCAGTTTGGTGAACAATCATGAATTCATCTCATGACCACCATTCTCCTCCTTGATATCACTAGTGACCGTCAGCTATTGTGGATCGACCATCAAATTATTGGCTGATCAACCATTATCATCTATGATAATCAACCATAATGGACCATTGTGAGCCTAGAATCGAACAATTCACCGCAACCAACCATCATTTTAAGCATCGTTACTCGCTACCAATCATTCACCACAATAGAAACGGTTATGTATTAGCATTGATTAAGCATCAATTCAGCAGCATTATAACCACCATTTACCAAATCAATAGCCCACTATCAACCATAAGAAACCTCAATTTGCCATAATACAAGCCACTATAAACCAGAAGAAACCGCAATTCACCATAATAAAAGCCAGTATAAACCAGAAGAAACCGCAATTCACCAGAATAAAAGCCAGTATAAAAACCAGAAGAAGCTTCAGTTCATCGCATCTAAAGCCACTATAAGCTATATGAACACTCATTTCATCATGATAAAGCCGTTAAAGACGACAAGAAACCTCGATTCACCATTAACCAGCATTATAACCCTCATAATTTCCCACAATAGATAGGCAATGTTCAACCATGATAAACTTCAATTACCACCAGAATGACCTCCCCATTGCAACCATTCCCAATCGGCCGAGGTGGCAGATGTCCCTGGCGCTGTTGGCAAAGGCTGACAGCGAAAGTTGGGATCAAACGGCTTGGGAGGCGGGCCAGGAACGCCGAAGTCGTCGTGGTACGCTGAGCTGAACGATCGGGGGGTGATGCTTCGGAGGTCAGGAAATGGAAGCGGCATGAATAACTGGTTGGTGGTTTTAGACATTTTTTATTTTCCCTAATAATTAGAAACGAATGGTTGGTTGACTAATATTTTTCAAAGGGGTTGAAACCAGATCTCGGCCCAGACACCTACCAGCTGGTTGATCGGTGCCAGCAAAAGGTCTGGGAGGTATGCCGACATTGGGATTGTTGCCTCTTGAGCCATGTCGCGATGACATCGTTCCTGGGTCTACTGTGAACGTGGTTGGACTGCTGGTTGTATACGACAAACTGGGACAGCGCTTGCTCCTTCGAAGTGCTGTCAATGGTTTCTTTTTTACTGCTCAGTGTGATGCGCCATTGGAGGAGGCAAGGGCTTATACCTTTTTCAATGCTGCTGTCCTGACGGCAACCCCAAGGATCCACCTGAGAGTCCAACCAGATGATGTGTTGGTCCATGCTATGCCTCAACCTGGGGCTTTCAGCAGTGCCTCCGAAACATGTGCAGGCATGGGCTTTCTAGGCCAAGGCTTGGCGCAGGCGGGTATGACAGTGAGGGTTCACAATGAACTGAGAGCCCCCTTTTGTGAATGGAAGCAACGCAACTCAGACGTCAAGGTTGTCCATGGCGATGTCGGTGAAATTGACACCTTGAAGCAGATGTTCAAAGATGGGGCTGGTTCAACCCAGCTCACGGGCGGCTTTAGCTGCCAGCCCTGGTCTGGATTGGGAGATCAACGAGGACAAGGAGACGAAAGAGCAAGTGCTTTGCCAAAGATCTTGCTGGCAGCACACTATTTGCAGAGCCATTCCATCATGTTGGAGTGTGTGACAAATGCTGGCAAAGACAGCTGGGTGAGAAGTTTGCTAGCTTCCTTTTGCAGGCAGACTGGATTTCGATGTAGCGAGGCTGACTTGCACCTCCAAAGCATCGCCCCAGCCCAGAGGTCTCGATGGTGGTGCTTGCTGTGTGCTCCTGTGATGCATTGCCCAGCCATCCCACCGTTGCCGAAGTTGGCCCCTATGCCAACTGTGAGTGAACTGCTGCCTGACCAGCTCAACTGGTCACCTGATGAGGAGGCTCAGCTGCGGCTGGATCAGTATGAGACCAGACGCTTCAACGAACTGGGTGGCATCTTCTCGAACATGGTCAACGGGAAGCAGCCTCTGAAAACTGCCCTGCTTGGTTGGGGCAATCAGCTGTTGAGTTGCCCTGCACTTGCCGCACTTTTCCGGTGACTGAGGCGCGGCTAGCAAAAGGGCTGTTTGGGGCACTCTATCCAGTTGATGGATCGTTCACGATCTCTGGTGAAGAGGTTCAGTGTATGAGACACATTCATCCTTGGGAACTTGCTGTTGTCCATGGTGTGTGCCCTGAACAGTCGTGGGAACCGCTTCGACTCACCATGTCCGGTTTGGGCCAAATGGCCTCACCCATTCAAGCATGTTGGGTGGCCAGTTGCTACATGGAGAGCGCAAGTTTTTTCTTGGGCACCAAAGCACCATCCCCCGAAGAAAACTTATGGGGTTTGTTCTCAGGTGTTTTTCGGGGCATGGCGAACACCAGGCCGGAGAGTGTGCAACATGTTGCTGTTCAACAGTTCTTCGGGAGAATCACTGACGTTTTGCAACTCAGCCGGGCTGCACGGTACCCAGATGTACAGTTTCTGCCATTTCAAAGCATCTCAGCGAACCCTTGTGTGCATCCGTCGGACTCCGTAGGTGCTGATGAAGCTGAACCTTTGTCGAAGCCGGAAATGGTTGGAACTAGTGCTGGTTCTTTTGGGGACTTGTTGACGCAAGCGGTGTCAATTGGCAAGCGCAAACGGGTTGAAGACCATGTTCATGTCACCGGGGGCCTCACTGCTTTTGCCAACACGATGTCCATGCACACATGTCATGATGATGGACCATGTACACAGGCCTTGCAAACCTTTTTTCAGGCAACGGATGAACATGAGGATCATGAGCATGTTGTCCATGACATGTCCACCACGGCTGACTCATTTGCACATGATACCGAACTCTTACATGGCGGCTCACATGCACACACTGGCACACACACGCCACGTCCTGCTCCAGTCGAGGCGATTCCAATCGCCCCCTTCTCACCCGCAGTTACCACGGACAAAGAGGGTGGAAGGGCAACCACGTCAGTCACGACCCCAGATGTTTTGCCAGGTATTGACTCCACACCCGCAGTTACCACGGACCAAGAGGGTGGGAGGTTCAATCCTGGTGATGATTCATTGGCTAATGGCTCCTCACCCCCAGTTGCCACAGAACACAAGGGTGGGAGCGAAGTCATTGATGGGGCGTTGGCTGACAGGGTTGAAACTGCTGATGGACTTCATCAAGTAGTGCTCATGAGGCCTGAATCATTGATTCCTCAGATGATACGGATCAACTCCCATTCCACGGTTGGATCTATCACGGTTGCGGAGGACAGATTAGCGAGCATGAGTAATCCAATCAAACCTGTTGACCTGGTTGGACGACCTCTGATTTTGGGCGATGTCACTCACCCCCTGCAGTTCATTCATCTTACCACGGTTGCTGAAGATGAGCTTATCAACCATGTCCCTGCGAGGCTGTGTATCCACGACCCCATGCCACGTCTTCATGTGTTGTACTTGCAGGGCCAGTGGGTTGCCAATGATGAGTTTGACTTCTACCTTGAATTGATGGCCAAAACAGGACAAACCAGTGTCACGCCTACGTTGATAGTGCCCCAGTTCCTTGAAGACAAGGATTTGCAGAAACTCTTGCAGACATGGATGACCACTTGTATGTATGGTGCGGTTGCCAACAGACAGACTGCTTCAGCTTTGGTCGTTGAAGGACATTGGTTTCCGGTTTTGATCACCCAGCATACGGTAGGCATACGAATCAGAACCACTCCTGAGGGGAAAAATTGGGTTGCGGCGGCTGTACCGGCTGACCCCACCATTTTGATCGACACATTCCCTTTGCCAGTCCGCTTCACGGCTGACTGTGGGTTCCAAAGTGTGGCGTGGCTGGTTGACCAGATTTTTGGGGATGTCTCAGGCATGATGCCATGTCCTACACCCATGGGCCCTCATAATGCCATAGCTTGGAGATCCCTTTTTGTTGCTCATGTCATGCAGGAAAATCACATGGTGGTTGCCACGAACCTTGCCTTTGGTGGCATGATGCAGGGTGAGCCCAATGAAACGCTGCAGCGACTTTTGGTTGACCGGGGAGTGCCTCCGGACGATGCAGCCAAGCGAGCCGAGAGTGTTTTCACGGCGCTTGGCAGAGCACCTGTAGTATCAGCACTGCGGGGACCGCGGGCATGGAAGGACTTAAAGGCTTTGGCAAACCAAGCGGTACCCAAGTTGCAACTCATCATGGCACATGAACTTTCCCAAGTCATTCAGACACGGGCCCCAGGAAAGAAGTTTGGGGAGAAGCGCCAAAAGAACACCCATGCCCCCAAACCCAAGATTATGTTGACCCCGGCTGACATTGCTATCCCTGAGGGAATCTTTCGTGACCAGGACGGGCACCTTGTTTCGCAGTTGCCTGCGCAACAGCTGCACCCAGATGCTACGGGGGTTATGGTTGTTACCTTGCAGGAAGCCATGCCCTACATTAAGCTCACTTCTCCCTTCTCCACTAGGCCACTTGCGCTGGCTATCATTGATCCCCAGGAATCCATGACTCAGATGATTGGTAGTGCTGTACGTATCCCTGCGAAATGTGTCCACACCGATGAACCAGTTTTGTTGACCGGGCGATTGCTGCAAATTGGCACAGGGCGCATTGAGCGCCACCAGCCACCCAACACGTTGAAGGTTGAGGAGGTCCCCAACTGCGTTCTTCGTGCGGTGGCCTTTCGAGATGAACTGGAGACCAATTGGGAGCAATTTCTAGCGCAACCAGTCAAAGAAATCATGAGAATTTTGCCTGAGTTGGGTACCCGTGATCAAGGTGCCTTGTTGGATTGTTGGGATCGCCAGTTTCTGACCCTTCGTATGCAGAAGATAAAACCTCAGGAGGCTGAACAGTTCATCGTGACTTTCCGACTTCAGGACAAGGACATTTGTTCACTGTTGGGACTGTCGGGCCGGCACGGGCTCTATTTGGAGCCAAGGGAAGCAGATGGAAGGAGCCCCTCAAATTCCTTTCGGGTGGTTTGGTTGGGCAAAATGAGTAAGGCGGAAGCAACAGTGGCCATGAGGGCCACCAAGCCATGGGTCTGTTTGGTTCGCACTGGACAGAGATATGGGCTAAGAGTGATGCGCACCGATGCCCCCCAAGTTCATGCCCAACACAAGGATTCCCCCTATCTTGATACGGTAGCGGCCCAGATTTACATTGGAGGCCCTTTTCCATGGGGAGCTACTAGGGCTACTCTAGTCAAACTTTTTGGCCAGTGGAAGTGGGAGGCCAGGCCTCTCCAACCTCGTGGAAGGTCGGTGGATGGCAAAGGGCTGTTGTGGGAAATTCAGGCTGCCGCTGCTCCCCAATTCAGTGTTTATACTTTGGAACATGCTGACGTTCTGATTTCTGCTGTCCCAGCCAAGCCACGTGCTGCTGCTTCTTCTTCCCAGGAAATCCAAAGTTCTGAACGGACCATGGATGCTCTCAAGAAACATCACAAGCCCGACCCCCCAGCCACTGAGGACCCTCTCCAGGCCAATGACCCTTGGGGAAACAAACAGCTGAAGACAGGCAATGGAGTCAGTGCGGCGCCCAAAGTTGAACTGGCCATGGCTCAGGTTGAGCAACGCTTGAAGGTCCATGTCCAGGAACAGATCCAGGCCATGAAGTCCGATGACAAAGAAATGGGTGATGATGATAGGATCACGGCTTTGGAACACAAGGTCAACACTATGGAGCAAGTCATTCAGGCCAATGCGCAGACACAGCAACGTCAAGCCACCGAGATGGCAGGGCAGATACAGCAATTGAACCATAAGGTTGATTCGCAGACGACCCACATCCAGCAACACATGGACAGTAAACTCAAGGAGCAATTGGAATCCATCGAGGCCTTACTTTCCAAATCTCGAAAGATGGAATGACTATCGCGGTGGGCACCTTGGGTGCTGACACCATCTAGCCATGCTCATGTTGGGAATGCCTCCCACCCTGAGGTTGAGGGACAATTTCAGGTTGTGAAGGAGGGATCCTCAAAACACACACAGGCACCTTCATGTCGACGGCGCCCCGTTCCTTTGACAAAGCTAGCCCCACGAAGTTTTTTCGGTTTTGGGAGGGCTTTCTTTGTCATGCTGTTCATGTTGTTGGTCCGGGTTGGTGAAGCCCAAAACCCAGGGCCAGAGAGTGGTGCTGAGTTCATTTTGGGAACATGCAACCCCACGGGCATGTTGGGGAAAGGTCCAATCCTCAAGGACTTGCCAGCTGGGGTTTGGGGATTATCTGAAACCCACGTTACGCACTTAGGATTGACCAAGGTGAGGCATGAGCTCCGGGCCTCAGATGTTGGCGCGAAATTTTTGCCAGGAGCAATGGCTCCTCTCTTGAGCCGATCTCCAGGAGCCATCGGAGGCAAGGCCACGGGTGTCGGGCTTTTGTCGCATGTGCCTGCACGTGCGCTCTCGAACGACTGGCCCACACCTTTGTGGAACAGTGGGCGAATTCAGGTCTGTGCCGCGCTGGTGGGACAGGCTTGGATTAAGGTGGGCATTGGGTATGGGTATGCTTTGAACCCCCTCAGCGTTGAAACCCAGGAGAAAACGGATGAACTTCTGGCCTGTTTAACTTCTCGCATCATTGATCAAAGTTGCGGATACCGAGTGATCATGGGGGACTTCAATCACAGTGCCATGTCCCTCCCGCAGTTTGACAAGATGCGAGCCGCTGGCTTTGTTGAAATACAGGAGTTGGCTCAGCAGAAGTGGATGAGACCTCCCCAGCCTACTTATCGTGATACAAGCATCATTGACATGATGTGGCTCTCCCCAGAGCTTTGTGAGCTTCTCACGGAGGTAGTGGTTGACCCTTCCTATGTTGCTGATCACGCAGTTCTGTATGGAAAGTTCCGTGGCCTTGGCAAGGCTGCTCCCACGCCAATTTGGAGAAAACCCCTTGTGTTGCCTTGGGATCAAGTCAATCGGGATACCCTCTGCGCTCCTGACCTACCACCGGACAATGAGCGGGACCCCATCCAGACTATTTTTGGGAAAGTTGAGCGGGCGATTGATCAACAACTCAGGGATAAAGGTACCCAGGGTTTGCTGCCGCAGCAGTTTGGACGCTGTCTCACATTGACTCCTACTTGGAAATGCCATGCTGTGACCCCTCTTCGTAAAGCCCGACCACATGATGTCCAAGTTCAGTATCAAGGGGAACACTTTCAACATGTGCAGTGGTGCCGCCAATTGAGGCGTCTCCAGAGTTATGTACGACTTAGCCATCATGTCCATGATCATGAGCCCACCCCCGTCCATCAGGAACAGTTGAAGGCCCTTTGGGCCTCCATTCGGGGGGCCAAGGGTTTTCCCCATGGATTTCCACAGGCGTGGATGCATCGTAGCTTGTGCACGCCAGGTTCGCCCAAGCTGTTACCACGGAAACCTCCCCCCTATGAGGTTGTGATGCTCATTTTTTGTGATTTCCAAGCTGAGTTCAAAACTTTGGAAAAGCTACTCCAACAGAAGCGGTTGCAAGGGGCTCGGGAAAGACGGTTTCTTGACTCCAATGTTGTGTTCCAAGATGTGAAACGTGCTCGATCCTTGCAAGCACAAACCTTGGTCACCAAGGAGGTGGCCCATGTCACAGCTATTGACACGACTTCCAAACATGTTGAATACCACCCCCATGTCTTTGAGGTTGATTCGCCGATTTCTGGGGAACATGGCATGCTTGCGGTGACCGACCATACCCAGGGGAAGTTCACCCTTTTGAACGACCAAGCTCTTGAACTGGGCTCGGTTTTGACGCAGGAGAAGTTAGTTGGAGATTTGCGAAGTGTTTTCAAGGCTTTTCAGGACATGTGGGAACCTATTTGGAACAAACATGTTGGCAAGGATGCGCATGTATGGGAACCCTTCTGTGCTGCGGTTTGTCAAGCCATGCCCCCCGCCAGTGAACAGCTAGTGCTGCAGCCTTTGACTGTGGAGCGATGGCAAACCACGGTGGCCAAAAAGAAACCCTCCACTGCCTCTGGCCCTGATGGGGTTAGCCGAGCTGACCTCGTCAACCTACCGGATTGGGCTGTGGCGGAACTAGTGGCTTTTCTGAACCAGGTTGAAGCTGGCCTTGAGTGCTGGCCGGACTCAGTTTTGTTTGGGCACATCAGCACCATAGAGAAACACATGCATGCTTCACATCCTTCTGATTTCCGACCTATCTGCGTGCTATCAATGATCTACAGAACATGGGGATCTTACAGAGCACGGGACTTGTTGGACTGGATCGAAAAGCATGCGCCAGCCCAGTTAGTTGGCAACAGACCGGGCAAATCAACTGCCAATTTATGGTGGCAGATTGCAATGCTGGCTGAGGATGCTCATCACCACGGACATGAGTTGGCAGGCTTGGTCACAGATGTGACAAAATGTTACAACACCATTCCTCGCCAAGTGGTATACATCATAGCCAGACGAATTGGCATCCCCGCCCCTTTCCTTGAATGTTGGATGCAGGCCATCAATCGACTACAACGGATGTTTGTTATTTCAGGGGCCTGTTCGGCTGCTGTTAGTAGCACTTGTGGATTCCCCGAGGGTGATGCCTTATCTGTACTGTCAATGGTGTTGGTAAACCTGAGCTTCCATGCGATCACCAACCAAGAAGTTAGCCCTGGTTGGGTCTATTCCTACGTTGACAACTGGGAGATGATTACGCAGGATGTTTCCCAGGTCGACCGTGCGGACCAAGCCTTCCGCAAGTTTGCTGAGATGACTGGGTTGGGGCTTGATGTCCGTAAGACTTATGCCTGGAGTACTCATGGCACAGGACGCAAACTGCTCAAGTCACAGGGGTACAATGTGCTCTTGGATGCCAAGGACTTAGGCGGTCACATGCAGTACAGTCAACGACATACAATGTTCACTGTGAGGGCACGAATCCAGGGGTGCCAGGATCTTTGGACCTGGCTTCGGAGGAGCCCAGCTCCTGTGAGCCAGAAACTTAGGATCATTGTTTCCACTGCGTGGCCACGATGTCTGTATGGTGCTTGCATCATCCGGTTGGGCAAGGAGCACTTCAAGAAGATGCGAGCCGCAGCGATGTTGGCATTGGGTTGGAACAAAAAAGGGGCTAGTTCGCTGCTTCAGTTTGGGCTCATCCAACAATGCCAACTGGACCCTGAAGCTACCACCTGTTGGCAAACCTTGGTTGCGTTTAGGGCTTATGCTGATCATGCTACTGCGTTTGCTTTGTTGGATGACTTGGTGCACCAGCCCCCAAAGCGTTATCGACCGGGGCCTTGTTCCACCTTGTTGGAGCGTTTGCATTGCCTTCAGTGGCAATGGAAGGGAAATGGGTTCATCGAAGACCATTGGCACTGTGTTTGGAACATAGTTGAAGTGCCACCGCAGCTGCTGTCATTGAAGTTTGCTCAGGCTTGGTCGCTTCGGGTAGGAACCTTGTTATGTCATAGGGATACTTTTTCGGGGCTTCACCTAGTTGACCGGGGCTTCACTCTGGCCCAACAAAAGCACTGGCCTGATGACAAGGCTGCGTTGATGAGAACTAGCATGAATGGTACGTTTTATACTCGGGACAAGCAGATTCATAGTGGAAAGTTTGCTGATGCTAGCTGTCCGTGGTGTGGGTGTGCTGACAGCCTGGAACATAGGTTGTGGCATTGTCCTGGTTTTGCTGAAGCCAGGTCCCATGTCACGAGCAAGCAGCAAGAAAAGCTGTTTGAGTACCCGGAGTGTACATACTTGCATGGTTGGTTCCCGGTTGAGATGGAATTTGTTCATTTTGCTCAAGCCTTAGCACGTCACCAGGGCAACGACGAAGTTGAGGTGCCTGCTGCGACCATAGAGCCGTGGCAGTTGTTTGTGGATGGGGCCTGCCAACACCCTAAGGAACCGGTACTTAGGCTGGGGACATGGGGGGTAGTTTGCGCGGACCTCAGCTCCGACACTTTCTCTGCAGTCGCCAGTGGGCTGCTGCCAGGGATGCTTCACACAGCCCTCAGAGCCGAGATCTATGCTGCATGGGTGGCAGTCCGCACAGCTCTTTCTGCTAACCATAAATTCATGCTTTGGACGGATAACCAGGTTGTCTATGATCGAATATGGGGATGGCTTCACTTCCATGGTAAAACCATAGGACCATCATCCAAGGACTGCGATTTGTGGCAGCCTTTGCGACAAGCTGTGAAAGCTGCACATAGGCGATGCTTGTTCTTGCATGTCATCAAAGTTAGATCACATGAAAATGCCGCAGCCTACACGGACCACCTGGAACAGTGGGTGATCCGGGGTAATGCTGCGGCTGACCATTTGGCGGAACAGGCAGTTGGCTTCATTCCTCATGATGTTTGGAGGACATGGAGAGCCGCCCGGCA
>VSDK01016795.1:71147-88132 GCA_009767595.1 Symbiodinium kawagutii
AGCAGGAATTCCAGCTTCAAGCATCCGCAGTGCAAGCAGAAACGCGCCAGTCTTTTGAACCGTTGCCTGACGAAATCACAGGTTTTGCACTTCCCTCGCTCGAACCCCACAAATGGTTGGTCTTTGATTGGTTGCGGGGTATCCAATCTGGGGATGACACCGAGATGTACTGGTTGTGTGGGCATCAGCTTCTTTGTCTTTTCCAAGTTGTTACCAACCGAGTGGGATTCATGTACAGTCGCAACAAATATGTTGCTGTGGCACGACACGATGGGCATGCTTTCAATCGCTTGGCCTCGTGGTTCTGCGCCATGTTGAAGGCTCTGGCCCGTGGACTGGGATTGCCCATCATTTGTGAGCGTCGACCCCCAAGTGGTTCCTCATACAGAAGTTGGCAGGGTTGTATTCTTGTTCGGGTATCCCGGTGCCGTGTTGACCAGGTTGATAGGCTTTTTTGTGAAGCTGGTATTACTCCTATAGTTAGTGTTTCCCGAGCCTTCAACGGTGACCTTTTCTTTGGAGATGCATAATTCGGGTTAGTCGCCACATAGCTGCCCTTCAGCGTGTGATTTCCGGCTGGCTCGAAATGGAAAAGGGGTTGAAACCACCAATCAGATGATGTTGACCCTGGCTTAATGCCCCCAGCCGTTTTTCATGGAGCAGCTATGGATGGTGGTTTCTTAAGCTATGGGGGTGCCCCCAAATGGTTGGTTTAGTGCTATAAATCATGAATAAACTGGATGATTTAGGGGGTACCCTTATTTTGAGAAACCATGATATGAATGCTATGGGATGTTTCATATGGGTGTTGGAAATGTGAACTCGTCGCTTTGGTGTCTTGTTGTTACATTGTTGCTCCCCCATTTTGGGTTCTATGTCAGGGTTTTGAACGGCTGTATTTGTTGTAAACAAAGTTGTTTGATTGGTGACCATGATGATACTGATGGTGATAATATGATGATGACTATGGTTTCCACTGGTTGCTATCAACAGGAACTGGTGGCTAGTGAGCGATTTTCCGAACGCGAAAGTGTCGACCCACAACCAAACCACTGATGCTGCTGGAAAATCCATCATTTGTAGTGAAACCAAGGGGTTAACAGGACCAAAGATTCCTGGTGATTTCTAGTTCGGTTCGTCCGTTAATCTACCAGAGGGTATACAACCAACAACAGCACAACCCATGTATCTTTTTTTTAAAACACTCTTTTTTGGTTCGAACACGCCGTTGTTGCGCGAATCCCCCAGCATCATGGTTGCCTATACTTGGCGATACCGTGGTCCATAAGCTTTGTTGGTGTGATTTTGTTTTTGAATTGCATTCTCATGATTGCTATGCTACTTTTGTTTGTTTAGGTCATTTCTCAGTATTGTTGACCGTTGTTGGTTCTTTGTTGTTTGTGTATTCGAAATAGGTAAAGCCAGCATGGATCTAGCCGCATATCAGGCTACCAATCTCCACAGATATTGTCAACCACCCAAGTTCATAGCCATCATTGATAGGCAATGCGCCAGTGACTTGGGAGCACACCATTGACTTGGGCAAAGCCATATATTGGCTTCTTAAGGTATGGGACACCCCAAAATGGTAGATTGTTACTATAGTTTACTGTACTAATGCTGGGTGATTTAGGGGTACCCCGGACTGGCTTGAGAAACCACCGTTGTGACTTGGGGGACAGGCCGCCAGGCCTCAATCATCACATCCCCATGATCCCAACGCCCAACCCCGGTACCGACCGGTCAGCTGCAGGTGCTCCTGGCTGCCTGCGCAGACGCGCAGCAGGGGCAGCCAGCCTTGGCGATGTTGGGCGCTATGAGGAGACAGGTCGGGGAAATCGTTGGCGCAAGGAGTGAGGCCTTACCAGGTGGGGCCCCCAAGATAGCGATTTGTTGGTCTATAACTAGGGTAACTACTAGTTATGGTAGATATAACCATAGTTAAATGGCTTATTAATCAACTTATAACCAGGGGGCACCACCTTGTACAAGGAGAATGGTGGAATACTAGGCTTTCTATAGCGACTAGGACTAGCAACTAGGACCTGGAGTTGACTATATAGGAACTATCCACTAAGATTACTGGTGACGTAGAATCATTCAGCAATGGGTTGCTAATAGCATCATTGTTGAAGTATTCGAACTGGTTACTATATAGCAACTAGGGTTGACTAGATAGTAACTATTCACGAGGGTAAATACATACTAAGTTTACACTTGCAAGGAACTAGCTAATACTATCTATAGTGTTTTTGATAATGGTTGATGATAATGTTTTCATCATGGTACAATGGTGGTATGTAGTGGTTGATGGCTAGACTACATACAGTATCATGCTATACGACAATGTTTCAGGTCAATGTTACAATGACATGTAATGGTTCATGAAGAATGACAAGAACAGTATTGCAGTGATAATAATGAGTGATAATGAGCAATACTGAGCAACAATGAGCAACAATGGTTAATATTGGACCGGAATAGTTTCTTGATACTGTGTAATGGAGAACCATTGAATCAGTAATAATAGTGGCAATGGTTCAAAGTGATGGTTTGCAGCTGTGATAGCGGCTGGTGATAATGCCGGCCGATAATTGTGAGCCATGGTTCATTGAATCATGGTTCAACATGGTTGATGGTGCTTGGTCGTCTTTGGGAATGCTTGATCATGGCTACTGGTGGCTATTGGTCAAAGGTGGTTGATTAATGCTACGCAAAGGTTGATTGTGATGTCTGAATGGTGGTTGATGCGGCAATGGTTCATATCTAAAAAACGGAAGTGCAATGCTGTAAATCAATGATGGTTAATGAATAGTGAGTGATGGTTGGATGATGGTCGGCAGGAAATGCAGTGATTATTTAGGTTTTACAATTTTCCTGGCGCGACAAACAGTATTTTTTCCCCTACTGGCAGAATGTTGTTTGCCTGTAACAGCGGGTGTAAGCAATCACGTATGCACGCATATCTACAGACAAAAGAATTTGCAATCATATACGTGTTGGAAAACCGTGTACATGTATACGTATGAGATCATATGCACAGTTAAATGCCTAGATGTACATAGATAGATAAATGAATAGCTTCGCACATGCAAATAGATACTTTCCATATAGATTCAGCTGCACGTTGTATATCTGCCCCATGCAACGAGGCGGTTCCCACTTCCACGGCAGCGGTGCTTGCAGCCGTGGTTGGGCAACCCAGGAGCAAATGACTACAGCTGGTCCACGCGGTTGCTTCTCTGGTCCTTTCACCACAGTTGATGGTCATTAATGGTTCACAATGGTGGTCAAAAAGTTAAACAGCTACGATTTCTGGTGAATTTTACAAGGTTTTCATAGGAGATGATAAGCAGCAATGGTTAACAATGGTGGTTAACAATGCTGCAATGCTTGTTTCGCGGGGGATGGTCATTTTCTAGAATCAGTTTCTCTCTGGTGGTTTATTTTTTGAATAACCCAATCAAAAGGAGGGATCCCTCGTCGTGAGTATCAAATAATGAGGGGATACATTTGGACGATGGATTCAGAGTTTATGATGCTGATTTACTGGGAGGTTTCAGTGGGACGTAGCAGAACGGTCAAGATCAATGATAAGGGACCATGTCCTGGTTTCAAGCGACCCTGTCAGATCATGTTTTATGAGCAACAGTTGGTATCAAGAATTTACCCCTTTGCCATGGGTTTGTCTTGTTTTTTGAACATGAATATAAGAGAATATATGTCGATCTTTCGACGTGTGTGGTTGACATAAGGCCAGTATTACAGGTTTTGATGTTCTATAATATCCGGCCAATTCCATATTCCCAGTGCAGATGCATGCTATCTCGTCAATGCTTTGTTTCCAATGCTATCAGGCTGATTGTGAATGATATTTAGCTGGTCATGAAGAGCTGGTTTTGAACATAAATGATGATTATTAATCGCCTAGTATCGACAGCTATTTATTTCCTGCTACGTTATTCCTAATTGATAAGTGGTTGTGAATATAGACATCATGGTTGTTAGTTGACAAACATATTCTTGGGATGGTTTGTAGCCAACAACCAATAAACGTATAAAATCATTAACAATATTCTTGATGGTGAACTTACATCTTGTATAATCTGATGTCTAATCAATAACGGGGGGTTTCTTAAAATTGCAATAACCATAAATCATTCACTATGAACCATTCATAGTGTAAACCATCCATAACTTGGGTTCCCTATGGCTTGAGAAAGCACCAACTGATCATGAACTACTGACTACCTTCTGGTGAACTGACATAGCCATGGAAAACTTACCAGAACTATAGCTAGTTTCCCAGGGTTGCTCTGCAAAATATGGTGATTTTCTCTCGCCAGGGGTTCATTCACCAGTGAGTACCATCTTGCCTGAGGCCTGCGCCGGTGGGCAACGCTATGATCTTGCGTCACTTGGAGGGCAAGGCGGCAAGGCATGCTGTGAAGGTCAGGATGTTCTAAGCTATTGGAAGCTTGGAGTATACTGGGTTGGTTGATGGGAGAGACTACGTTGGAATCCCGGCTGTTTCAACCACCAAATGAACCAAAAAGAGGAACTATGATGGTTCGTCATGGTTAATGGTTTTTAAATTGTTGATCCTTATGAAAAAAACACGCCTGCCTTTTAAACCGCCAATGGCTGGTGATTTACCATCACATACTGTACGGGGGAATTACTGATATGTACCTCCATAAATGGACATACATAGAAATATACAAAAAAATATATCAGATAGGCAAAGTTCGAAGCTACTAATGTATATATATATATATATATGAGACTTTATGTAACAAACGTAGGGATGGTTTCTTCTATATTGTACCCACAAACTGAAAAATGGGGAGGTAAACCCAGCGAGCAGATATGGCAGTTGAGCATGTGGTTTTGCTTAAGTTATGAAAGTTCATGCACTAAATGTCATGAACAATCGCCAACACAACAACATGGGACTACTAACATTTGTTTGGGCGCAGCCAACAAAATTAGCAACTGCTATCAATTAATCATCGTGAACCATCAACATGGCAATTACTTAACCATCACGAGCCATCAAAAAACCATCAACTAACCATCCGTAACCATGATTAATCCTCAATGAAACCATCATTCAACATCATTACAGTAAGCATCAATTACCATTAGTTATCATCAACAGATTATCACAGCCAGTTTCGAAGCCAAATTTGCAAGTTGCCTGTGCGACCTTGAAACTACTCACCTGTCAACCAGTGGCTGTTCTGTTGGATCATCAATTACGCCGATTCACCAACAATCCCCAAGACAAGCACCGAGACAATGCCCAAGACAATCATCACCAAGACGATCAAGATCATCACTCAGACAATCCAAGTATGGTGATCAAGATCCAAGACAACCATCACTTGATCAAGATCAACACAATCATCCCTCCAAGCACCCCTCCAAGCACCGGTGCGTCACATCACCACCGGCGCGTCCCCCGTTGGTTCACCAACCATGGGACCGAGGCAGGAGCTTCTCCGAGACGGCCTCGGCGCGCACGAGACCGCCCTGACGCGCCTGGTGATGAGCGGGTGCGGGGCCGAGGAGATCACGATTGGGGAGATGGGTGATATGACCAGGAACCGGAACCAAGGGGTTTTTAGTGGTTGGTTCCTAGGGTTCATAGCTAAAAATATGCCATGGGTTTTTAGTGAGAATGTTTCTTAAAATGGGGTACCCCAAATCATCCAGTTTATGAATACTTCTGGTAATAAACCAACTATTTTGGGGGGTGCCGTATTTTGAGAAACACCCATATGACCAGGAACCGGAACCAACCATAGCCATCGGTTTTTAGTGGTCATACTTTGGATAAGAACCAGAACCATAGGTAAGCTAAGTTCCATAGGTTTTTAGTGGTTCGGATGAAGCTAGACTCCATAGGTTTATTGTGGTGAAATGTGGTTAATAAGGCTTCTTATCGTTGAAATAAGATTTTGATAGCCATTACTGTTAACTGGCGGGGTGCCAAATAAAGAATCGAATGGATTACTCGTAAACCAAAATTGTTACAATGGCTGTATGATGGTCAAGATGGCTACTCACCAATGGTTGAGGATGTTTCATCGAGAGCTACTCATTGCTGGTAATTGTTGATGATAGCTACAACTAGTGGCTAGTAATGGTTGATGATAGCTAATTACAGCCGACTCATGGTTTGTCCTGGTTAACAACCAATGGTGAAATGAGCTGGTTCATAATGGCTAATGGTTGACAACTAGTGCTAACCCTGGCTTAATAAACTAGGTTAACATCAAGGAAGAGTAGGGATATAACCAGCGATACTAGAGGTAAAGGTAGCAATCACAGAAATGGAACCAGCTGTAGCCAGCTCTACTCAGGACACAAACTAGCAGTAATAGAGATACAAACAGTAGTAATTGGAAATTCCCAGCAATAGTAGGGATGCAGCTGAGCTTTCACCGTCCAGTGACGGACTCCACCCGGGTGCTGGGCGATGTCGCGTAGGGCTCATTGGTGGGTGGGCGAAGGGCTAACATATTCGATGCCCGAGATGGAACTTTTGAGCTTAGCTGATTGTGATATTGTACGCCTAGAAGTATTAGAAATGGTTAATAGTGTTGACAGTTGTACGCCTAGAAGTATTACACCTATTGATAATGGTTAATAATGGTTAATAATGGTTAAATTTATGCAGTGGATGATATTGTACACCTAGAAGTACTGTATGCAACTGCTCCAGAAAGATGGGCTAAGCATGTCACCCCCAGAGTCGCAAGGTGAGTTAGAAGTAGCTACAACATGGGTCAACTACCCACGTGACGCAAACCGGGCTTGCATCCAGCTGCAGTGAACCCCGAAACAGTCCCTGGTGCTGGGATTTGACCTGCGAATCTTCAATCTAAAGCCCTACTCATCGATGGCTTGAAGCCTGTTGCTGCTGAGTGACCCTCACAAAACAGGGTCAATATTGACAAACATGGGACTGCTATCAGAAATGATGTTAGTTGGTGATACTTTATCATATTTTTTGTAAGGACGTGTCTTGAACCACTAAGGACAACTTCAATATATTTCCGGCGCATTAAACAAGCAAACATCAGCAAGAATGATGTGTTGAAGGTCCTGACGTGTTGGCATTCAGCCACCCAGTAGCCGTCATCAAATCAACAACCATCATCAACCAACCATCCATTGACCATCATCCAACCATCATTACAGTACATGGTGGTTTCTAAAAATCGAGGACCCCCGAAATCATCCATTAATCATCATTGTCAATCATCTTTAGGCAATAAACCAACCATTTTGGGGTACCCTTGGGGTACCCTTGGGGTACCTTTGGGGTACCCCAAACTGGAGAAACCACCGCATGGACCACGGCAGTGCTTGGCCGGTTGGACGTGAGGCCAAACGTGACCGGTGACGGACGTTGGCAGTGGGCCATGTGCGCGTTGGACACGATGGATGATCTCTCCATGGAGGCGAGCTTTCGAACACCATCACCAAGGGTTAACAATGGTTGGCAGTGGTTAATAGTGTTTAAATGATAATAATAAGGCCATATATAATGGTACTAATGGTTAATGAAGGTTAATATTAGCAATGGTTGATAGTGGTTATATGATAACCATTGTAATGATGGCCATATGTAGTGGTTGTGTATATAACATGTTAAGGTTAATAACGGTTTGCAGTGGTTTATGGATAGCAGTTGCTAGCAATGGCCATTATATCATGATTATTTAACGGCTACATATATATATATATAATGGCTGCAAAATGGCTGTAATTATTATGGTTATAGAATGGTTATAAAAATGGTTTTACAACGTTGTATATGACCATATAGTGGCCATAGAATGGCTACACAACGGCTATGTAAGGGTTAGATAATAGTCGAACGTTGAAAGTAAAACTGAGGGTTGATACTGGTTAATAGCTGATATTAACGGTTAATGATGGTTGATGTATAACCCACGGTTTATAATGGGTAAGGACCATCACCAACCATTGATAAGCAACAGTATGTGCAGATGATTAATAGTGCTGCATAGTGATTAGTGATGGTCAATTAGCTGTTCAACTTGTGTGTATAATGGTCGTGTGATGGTCAAATGGCTGCTTATTGACGGTTTGGGATGGTTCATGGTGAGTTAATCACGGGTAGTGACAGCTACAGCTAATGGTTTGTCATTGTTAACCAATGGTAAATGAGCTGGTTCATTATACAGCCATTATTAATCAGCTAATGCATGGTTAACAACCAATGATTAATCATTCATGGCTTGTCATGGTTAACAACCAATGGACAAAAACTAATGTTCAATTTCTAGTGGCAAGTAATGGCAAATGGTTGAAAACCAATGGTTGATTCAGCTAGTCAATGATGGCATTCTTAAATGGTGGTCATATTGAATAACCACTATACAAAATATGACTAGTACCCATGGTTATCAGAGTGGTTATCATCAATACTGGCTATCTAGTGGATAATAATGAATGATTGATTTGCTGGTTTATGGTTGAAAAAGCTGCGGATCCTGATCAACACGGCAAGCGGATATTGTAGCTTTATGGCTATGGGTCATCACCAACTCTTCCCCCAAACTGGATAGCTGGATAGTTGGAACACTAGTTGACAAAGTTGACCGATCCAGTTGACAACACTAATTGAATATCCTAATAGTTGGACTCGTGTTGTCAACTATGGGATGGAACGGTCGAGGTACAGGGCCAACAGCCATCCACCGCGGGACTTTGGCAGCTTGGTGAAACTGGGAAGTGCACGTTGAACAGACTAGAATGATGATCCACGCCAACCGAACCGAACTCGGGGTACTGTATTTCTTTTTCATTTGTGCTTCTTTTCATCATGAACAATGACACGATACTGGTACATAGGGGATACAACTTCTTTTGCAACACGTGTGAGGACCAAAACATTTTACAGACATGCTTTTACTGTTGGCTATCAGCGGCTATTCACCAGCCAGCCAACCAACCAACCAACTGACCAACCAACCAACTGACCAGGTACTACTGTATGTCCCTATGATTGTTGCTTATTGAAGCTTGTTAACCAACCATTCACCAACCAATCCCTCCGTTTTTGGCGCGTGACGTGACGGCAGGTTCCCTTGAGCACATGCAACGCTGTGATCAGTGCCCGAGGCCCAGGAGAGCAAAGAGAAGTGAAGAGCACAAGGGAACGCAAGTTCTCAATGACCTTGATTACTGTAATAAAGGAATAACAAAGGTAGATTCATATGGTATATTATCTGGGAAAAATACGGGATGATTAATTATGATTAATAAGCTGGTGGATCGGTGGTTAAGCAGGAGAAGTGGTTGGTTTTATGGGGGCTATATTGGGATTTATAAACATTATTATGAAGAGTAATAGGTAAGCAACAATAATGGTTAAGTTCAGCTATTGGTTTGTGGTTAGATTGACATTTTGGTTATTTTCCCAAATGTAATTATTTACAAATGGTTGGTTGACAAGCATACTTTTCACAGGGGGTGAAACCACCAGCCAGATAACCACTTCGCAACTAATCTTGGTATTACACAATCTTGGGATATTCGTTACAAAAGTGGTTACATACTATATAACCAGTAGTTTCCAATAATCTCAAGATTATGTTCGTTAATAGTGGTTGATGGCTAGCAATAGCCAGGACAGAATCATTCACAGTAGTTGGATATGGGTATGGGTCCATTACCAACCATCCCAAACATGGTCACCTATGGTATGTGAGCAGAAGGGTACAGGGTATTGACCAATGGCCGTGTGTGTGTGTGTGTGTGTGTTCATGCTTATATATGTACAACCTCTTCAGATATTTATCTATTTTGATGGCTGATGGGCAGCTAAGGAGCGACCAGGAGTGGCCTAACCCAGTGGTAGTAAAGTCTGACAGTGAACCACCGAAAAGCCACGTCACATTGCTTGCCAGATGAGCACCTGGATAGCCTCAAAATCAAAGCGTTTTCTTCGATAGGGAAACCATGGGAAGCCATCGATTTCTTTGTGTTCGGATGTGCAGCTGGGGTTATAACTGGGAGATACCCATGGTTGTAAATCCTGCAAGGTAGCTGACCGAAGCCCTACCTATATGGTTAGCAACCAGCTACTAGCCGTGGGTATGCACATCCAGCGGTTTCTGGGTGCAGCCAGGTCTGGCATGAATGGATCGTGGCAACCCAAGTTGTCCATGGCATACTTTTTCGTTACCAATCATTACAATGACAAGCAACTCATGACAAAAACACCATGAATGATTATCCAAAAAACGTCATTAATGACAAGTAACTAATGATAAGTGAGGTGACTAATAAGAATTATTATCCAAAAGCACCTTGCTATCAACAATATCAAGTATGGTTGACAATCACAGCAAATCAAGAAGCTGACAAGAGGTGGTAATAATGAATCAACAACCATCGTTGCTGATGATATCAACATTATTGAGAAACGTCATTATCAACTAACGGCCAGGAATCAATAACGATCATAGCCACTAACCAATAATCTTCAAGCCACGATGATTGGGAACTCCATAGGCAACCAGAAGTAACCATACTCAATCACCATGGTTGACCATAGATCAATAGTCCATGATAAGCCACATCCATAATCAATACTGTTTGGCAAACTAACCTGGAAGTTCAGAATCACCAGTTCACTGCCTCACCCTACTCATCAATCTGCTAAGGTCTGCGCACAGTCGCGCCACTGGCAACGAGTTGGGGACTCCCGAGGGCGATGCTTGAGTTGTGGCTGTTGTGAGGTTACTAAGGGGCCTAGAATGGTTGGTGACCATGGTTGATTATGTTGTTTTTTTTTTCCCATTTATGGTTGATTGTGATGAGTTTATTGAGCATTTCTGGTTTATTTAGCATGGTTATGGTTGATAAGCATCTAGTTTCTGGTTCGTTACCCATGGTTTGCTGACAAGCACAACAATATGAATTGAAAACGCTGGTCTAATAACCATAGTGATGAATGTGAATAAACATAACTGTTGATAATTGAGTTCATTCTGGCTAGTCAAAGGTGAGTAGTTATGGTTAGGAATAGTCAAACAATGGTTGGTATAGCATTGATTCCTTGTCAATGCTACAAAAGTCATCGGCACTCATGGTCACTAGTGTTTCAATCTGTTCGATATGGGTCAATGGCTGAAATGAGCGCTGATAATGGGAGATCTGTGTTCTGCATCAAGAAACTACAGCCAGACTGGTTAACTTTCATTAGCTGGTGATTTGCCGTCAAGCAGTGGCTCACTAAGAGTTGGATCACGAAGAGTATGGTCTAAACAGTGTCAGTAAGAAAGGGACGGTTATGAGTTTGATAGGGGATGGTAAGCAAGGACAATACAGTGGATATACTAACTACATATGATGGTTTCTTAAAATAGGGGACCCCCCCAAATCAACCAATATCAACCATTTGTAGTAATAAACCAACCACAATTTTGGCGTTCCTTATTTTGAGAAACACCCATGCACGCGACGTGGATCACTAGCAAACCTACCATCATTGACCAGAGATAGCAATCATTAACCACCATGAAGAATTATTAGCCGTGATTGTCAACTACTATCAGTCTTAGTTACCATGTATTAAAATTGAACCATTGTTGGTTAACCATCATCAATCATGATTGACCATACTGCATGTGGGTTGTTCGTTTTCTTATTGGCCAAGCTCGAAAGGGCCTTTTGGTGCCAGAGGCATCCAGTGCTTTATTCTCAGTCAGCATCCTCCCTTGATGCCATCAATGGTGTTCTTACTGAAGCAATGGCAGAGAAGTTTGAGAGGAGCAATCTTCGGAGGATGGACCATGGAAAGAACGGCGTTTCCAGGATGACTGGGGAATCTCATCGACTGGTGAAGAAAGAAGTCGACCAAGCTTTCGCACAACAAGGTTCTGTCATGTGGGCAGATACCCAGATCTGGTTGGATTTTCACCGTGCTCGTGGGATAGCCCACCGGCAAAGAGACGGAGATGATGGAGGTCTGCGTACAATGGCAAACATTTGTTTGTAATTGCCACGTACCCATGGCTTTTGGACGCTATTAACTAATTCTCATGTGTATGTAGAGGAGAACAAGTGGAACTGGTGTAGACTTTGAACACTGCGAAGAAGCACAGGACAGCAACTGGAACTTTGTCATGCCTTGGTTTCTCAGTGGGAAAATTTACCCATTGCCGTAGGACTAGGCCACATACGAACCATATACCCAAGCTATTAACCCTACCTGAACCATCAACCACATATTCAATACATAAACCATAGGTCCCAGATATTTTGCTAAATGATATTGCCCACCAAAACTCCAATGACACTACATGTTGAAAATTCATTCCTTTAGAAAAATCATATGAACACATATGGCCCCCATTGCAAATGATTTTTGCACATACGCCAACCATACATTCCGATATGTAAACATCGGATGATCTACAAAAAACATGGGACAATCCGCCATCCCGCAGGTTTTAACCATTCAACATACATTGATTAACGTACATAAATCGTTTCAAATGCTACAAATCCCAACCCATATACCAGTGGGATTAAGCATGTATTAACTCTGGACGTACCAAATGTTTGAGCCCAGGTATTTCATCATATCAACCAGCCGTGGCTATGGATCAAGGCCTGGTAGCCCTGGTCAACATTTGATGACCAAACGAGTCCAACTGTTGGGATGTTCACCTACCCATTTGTTGGTTGGTCATTATGAATCCAAAGCCATCTATAGTTCATTTTATATCCCCTATATTCTTCTGGTTGCCATCCCCAATCAAAATCAACCATTAATCCGCTAGTTGACCATTTGTGACCATATTCACCACCTTACTCGTCATTCACCATCATTTGACCACCATTGACCATCATTAATCATCAATTTTCAACATCAACCTATTATTAATCATCATGGTGAAACTATCTGAGAAACCATATATCATTAACCATCATATAATAATGCTGATCACCATATATGGTCAAAATTATTAACCATCATATGTGGTTCAACATATTTTAAACCATCTTTTAACCATATCTTAACCTTCTTCCGCCGCGGCCAGTCCGTCAGCGTGCTGCAGAGCATGATCTTCGCCGACTGGGATGGTGCAGGCGCCGGTCTGAGGGCGGACATAGCTACGGCTGGTGGGTACATCGTTTTGTCCAACGGTTGGTGGGTAGAACTCATGGTTTTTCACCACAGTTTGTACATTTTTGAGCCACAGGGTGGCTATTTTGGAGAGTAGAAACCAGTCTGCTTGATGGTCAAAGATGTATTTGGTGGTCAGAAATCATCGTTTCCAAGCATTCCATGATGGTGGATTTTCCACTTCCAGGTTGGTGTACCACGGTGTAGACCCGAAAATGGATCGATGACATGGCCATGTGTTCAAACAAATCATCCAAAATCCAAGGGTAGTAGTGGTCAACCCATCCCAACCGTTCGACTCGTTTGGTCACGGGATCACGGCCTGGGGTATGAGGAATTGGCTCACAGGGAGCATTTGTTGCAGGTTTTCCAGGTGTCACCAGTTGAACAAAGGGCTGGGTTTTTCCATCATTTTCTCCTCGGAACCACGTCGGTTGACCAGGATGGGTTAGCGCATGGTCGTGGAGCCCTGTTCGTTCACCTAGCGCTGATGGGAAGCGATCTTTTCGGCTGGGTTGAGCCGCCACGCACTGGTAGGGCAACAAGGTATCCTTGATCGGTCCGGGTGATCATTGCGCCTGCTATCCATTTTGTTGTTGAAGTTTTCTGTCCTATTTGTATACTTTTGGCGGATCATTGACCACAGAGTCAGCAACCAGTAGCCATCAACACCTTCACGCTGGATTCATATGCGAAACATTCCCAGACCATGTGTGGTATCATTGCTGCTGATGAATGCTCTCACAATCCCCAAAGTCGTGTTACTTATCCCTGTGCTCCCCAGCCATACAGTGCAAGCCCGCTGTGTTACATCTCAAAATTGTATCTCGTTTGTTCCTATCATTATTGTTTGGGTTGTGACATCCCTATCATTGTTTATTCTATCTTCATTGTGCCCATCGTTGGTCATTACCGGGCTTCCCTTTTGCTGGTTGAACACGTATTCTTGCTAGTGATCTGCCTACAATTGCTGCTGATATGCCGACCTTTGCTAGCCAAGAAACCCTACAACCCCCCGCAATTGCCGGGTAAGAATATCTACAAACGCCTGCTGGTCACCAGTCCCTAGAACTGCCAGCTTTTGCTTGTGAAATCCTTAGCACTGCCTACTTTTAGTGATTACTATGGCTGTTCTAATCAGCAACTTGCTATTGGAGTACCTTAATCACCTGAAACAACCTGTAGAATTGGCTGTTGATAAGCAATTGCTAAAAAAAAGCACCTAAAAAATCCCTATAAATCTGTTGAAATAACACCTTAAAGATTAATAGAACAATACAAAACCTCGTGGGGCCTAAAAAATCCTATGACCTGTTGCAATAGAAGCCATCTGCCCCTACGAGGCTGCGTCCGTCCACCTGGTCGACCTCGACCCGATCAGATCAGCCACTGGGTCGTCGAACTGGGGGACTCTCATGAATGATGGTTATGAAGTGGGTTCCTGACCATCATTATAACATGTAAATAAGTGGGTTAATAAGTGGGTTACTAAGTTATTAATAGCCATGGTTAATGAATTATGAGAAAAGATAATCATGTAATAGTGATTAATGGTGATGGTAAGTGATGATTTAAAGATTGATCATCCATGGTCACTGATGGTTACTGACCAAAATAACTATAGATAGCCATAGATGGATCTAGATTTAGTACAAGCAGATAGTCACCATGGTTAGGGAAGTGGCCAAAAATTGTTAACGGTTTAATAATGGTAAATGGTTGATGATGGTGAATTGTAATAATTAATATAATCTTTTAATAATGGTCAGTGATTCATGGTGGTCTAATGGATTCATGGATAACCATCATTACATGGTGATCCGAAGCTTATCGGGATTATCGAAAGGTTAGTCAGAAACCGTATATATGGGGATCGGTTATTAATAAGCATAAATAATCCATGCCAAATAAGTTATGGGTCAATCATCCATGGTTAATAAGTTATGGGTGGTTCTATAGAATGCAAAGGTTAATCACAAACCATTCATCTATGGGGGGTGCTATCTAATTGGTGATTTTTCATGGTTAATCATCATAATTGATATTATCAATATGTATCTCTCATTCAGGTGAATCATCCATGGTTACTATAGGTAACCTTTAGATGGGATGATGACTATAGATGATGGGCTAATAAGTAATGGGAATCTACGGTTATCCAAATATACTTGTCCATTTCTGGGCATCTATAGTGATCATCTACTGGTTGTAACCAACCAGTTTGGGATGACAGCTATAAATGGACAATGATAACTATGGACAAAGGTTAATCATAAATAATATCACTTGGTATTCATTGTGATTCATGCTTATCATAATTATGATATCATTGATTAATCTCCCATTAAGGTCCATCATAAACCATCCATCTATGGTTATCATTTCAACATCACACATGCATCCATTCTTTACCATGCTACGTCAAAGCAACCACTCACCCACAACAACTAGTGTTGTCACCTAGAGTAGATAGAATATTCCCCATGTTGGGGATGGTTCAAAAACTGGTTACCCTACATTGTTATCTGCTGCATCAATGATCAATTATGCCACCCCCTACGTGCGGTCACGCCTGCCAATATCGATGCCTGGAAGGATTGATAGTTGGTTCCCTATCGTTAACCATTATTGAAACAACTACGTCAAAACAACCAGAAGCTGTCATTGAACAATTGATTGTTTGATACTAAATTAAAACTGAACAGCCATGAAAAATTACTTTACTTCGAGTGATCCCCACCATGACATTTCACATCAGCTTGTTGACTGCACTTTTGTCTGCATATCAACATGTCAGTCGGCAGACATGCAACTAGCTGTGCCGATCATTAGTTTCACCTGGCACGTCATTATGCATGTCAGTCTGTCACACAGCATATCAACATGTCAGTTGGCAGTGTGAAGTACACTCCAGAGCTCTCAACACGTTTGCTTAAACATGCCCAAACATGGCAGTGAACCACCTGAGCCAAAGCATTTGCTTCACCTGGCAGGTCATTGTGCATGTCAGTCTGTCAAACAGCATATCAACATGTCAGTCGGCAGAAACGTGCAGTGCATGCAGTGAAGACCCTTCAATCAGGCTGATTGCCCGGCCATCCGGAAAACAATGTTGCCCTCCAGTCTGTCGGAGAAACGTTCTTCATCGTATTCAGTCCTATACTTTCCACCAAGTGCTCTATCCCCTTGGTGGTCCTGCCAGCGACTTGCAAGGCAAGACATTGTCCCACAAGTCACAAATAGACCACCAAAGCAAGAAAGAAACACAACGCCACAACTTCTTTGCGGAGGACGCCGCCACCAGCTGTGCCAGAGATTTCTTGATGGTGATTCGCTACTGGAACACCATTCATCACCGATTCTTCACTGCCAATCAAAGCACACAAACACAGGATGTTTTTCTGAGCCGAAACATAATGTGCCACGACTCAATAAGACAACGAAAACAGCGACGGTTCATGTCGTTGCTCAAGTCACATGGCTCCTCACTACATGCAACTGTTCCCTTTCAGTTTCACACCGCATGTACTCCATTTGAAATGTCACCTGCTGCGCTGACATGTTATACACTACTGACACCTTGTATGCTCTTGACTCTGTCACACCTCACTCCAGCATGAAATGACTTCATGTATCTGGCATCACTTTTGCAAGTGTATCTGGCATAGCTTTCTCAGATCTTCTGACATTCTTTCTGGCATGTCTTCCGACATATCTTCTGACATATCTTCTGACATTTCTCTCCGACATTCTTTCTGACCTCCCTTCTGACATTCTTTCTGACATATCTTCTGACATTCTCTCT
>VSDK01016798.1:0-56191 GCA_009767595.1 Symbiodinium kawagutii
GCTAAAAGCCAAGAGCAGAATCTAAAGGGCGTTGTCGGCAACCGGTAGATCTAGGCAACCGTGGTGGATCTCAGTGGTCAAGTTGGTTAACCTGGATATCTTGGAAAGCTGCAAACCAGCTACAGCCTTCTCTATGTCACGACTTTAAATCGTTTCATTGGCATTTCTCAGACTGTCCGTGTCAATCTGGAACAGCGATACTTTTGCAGTCAGGCATTCTGGGTTGGCAATGGGAGCCTTCGGACTTAAGATGGATACTCTGAGAACTGTCTCGCCAGCTTGAGCGGACAAGCTGTTAAAGAATTGCTTGAGGTAAGCAAGCAATGGAAGCAGTTTTCACTCCAACTGGTCCGCGATATCTGCAGTAAGTCTAGCTTGAGGGTAGGCAAGCTGTTACTCAGTCAATTTTTCGCGACCGAGTACCTCGAAGTCGATTCCAAATTGTCTTAGCGAAGCTATTAAGAGGACACTGGTAAGAGCTCGGGTTCTATGTCCCTCCGAGGAAAGACGATAAGCTCTTCACCACTTTCCGTCATACTTTGGAGCTCGCTACGGGCACGATCCCAGCTGATCTTGTCCGACTTGACCCGTTGGGTGGCTTTGACAGGCTCTTTGTAGGTGATCTTCATGTCCCTGTGGCTGCCAAGCTTTTGCCCTCACATGATTCTGTTCGTTTTTCTTTTGCAGGACGTACAGCAGTGCACCGGCAGTGACCAGCGGGTTTGTGTTTCACGCGCAAGGACGGGTGCAAATTTTTTCGCCCAGGACAAAAATTAATATGTTTTAAACCCCAAATTTTTGTTTCGCCCCAAAAGAATAGGTCTTGCGGCGCCCAACCAATGGGTTCAGAAAAAAATTTTTAGGCGAGGGAGAGATGGCCACAAAATTATTGCCAGAGCAAGGATTGGGTCCCGTTGTAAGAACCGTTGTAAGAACCTGTTTTGCTGCTATTTGGTGTACTTCCCATTTCTTTACATTAATGATGTCCTCAAATCGTGGGCCGATAAGGGCCCAAAAATGAAAACCCAATGTCACGGTTTTGAAACCGAAGCAAATTGTATTTCTTTTTTGGCGCCATATTGCAAGTCTTGCCCGCTTTCTGCGGGCAAGAAATCTGAAATTTTAGCCATTTTAGGTTCGTTTTGGAGGTGGTTCTTGCTTGTGTGGGTCTGCTGGTTTTGTCTTGGTTTTTTTGGCACAATCACGCGAAGAAAAAAATTTGAAATTTTAGCCGCTCCGATGTCGTAAGCTAACAAGAATAAGAAAAATTAGAGTGAACATCCAATTTTTCGCACATAGAAACTCTTAGACATTCCACTTGTATCCAAGTAGTTGAACAGGTTTCAACGCTGCAATATTGCAAGCAATTGTTAGTGTTAATTTGGGACATTGATGCCTGGATGATTGTCTTGTCAACAGAGTGAGTGCGGAGTTTCACACGTCTCTCCCAGTGCTTAATGGCTAGGATTCGTTGAGTAAGATGATTTGGTCGTGATGAACATCTCTTCTGGGATGGCCAATCGCTATTTCACAGACGCAGTCCACAAGCTTGCGTGCGCTGCTGGTGTCCAACCCTTGGCGGTTCCTCTTCTCGGTCCTTTGGATCTCAGCTTTCGTTCCCTTACTTTAGTTCTCTTTCCCTCTTCTCTCCTCTTTTTTCTCTTCTCTTTTTCTTCTCTCCTCTTCTACTTACATGCTCATCTTCTGCCTTCTTTGTTTCCCTCCTTCTGGGGTCTTTCCATGTGTTGCCAGTGCAAACCATGGTTTCGCCGCCGCTATCACGGGAGCCAATTCGCCAAGCTCGCATCAATGCAAGGGCAAGCCCGCATCCCCGTCACTCTTAATGAAAATGGACTTGACCGCAATAAGTAGTCTCTGACTCCAGCTAAACACATCGAGTGGGAAATAAGGCGTGCTTTCAAGCTCTTGTCCTGTAAGCGCAGGCGAGTCTGTGGCATTGGTACATGCAATCTATTTCAAAGTTTGCGCATTTCGTTGAACACTTGATTGCAAGCTTTCGGTTTTTAATTTGCTTTTTTGATTTCGAGGGAAGTTGGGGGATGTACGAAGCTGCATCTTTGTAATCCAAGTTGGTTAGAGGAGTGCATCCAGGTGCTAGGCGGATGCAGGCAAAAAAATTTGAGACGCTGATGCCTGGATGTTTTGTTTTCTGAGCAGAGTGAGTGCAAAGTTTCATATGTTTCACTTTGCTCTTGGTTAACTCTTGGCATGCGCATTGATAAGATGATGATTGGTGCTGGTTCGGTGTCTGTTCGGCTTGGTTGGTGTGTTGTGTGATGGTTTTTGGTGGTTGTTTGGTTTCTTTGGTTGTTTTTTACCAATGCAATCATCTTGTCCTGTGCAATTGATTACTAAATCCATTTTCCCTTGCAGTCTAGTCGGGCGCAAAGTGATCTGTGTTCCGTGTACGTGAGGCGCTACCAGAGCATTTGAGGGAGGCAAGGCAAATTGTCCCAACGACTTGTACAAACATTGCAATGGGCACACTGCCCAGTGATTCTTCAAATCTTCCTTTTGCTGCGTTTTCTCCCCTTCATTGTGGGGGCGTACAAATATTTGAAATCCTTACTTGTTCGCGGTTGGCTTTCCAGTGGCATCCTACCAGGTGCTACGAGAATTCAAGAAGCAGCGAAAGACTTTGCGACAAGCAGGTTCGTGTCTGGAATGAAAAATGTTCGCTTTGCCGTCCAAATTTCATGGGGCATGGGGATTCATTTGGATTCTTGGGCAGGAGATGAAGAGGAATCTTGCAGTGAAGACTGCTGAGAAGAAACTCTCCAAGTTGATGAAGGCTGAAGGCATCTTGAAGGAAAAATATCCATTAGAACATGTTCTTCCATAGTGTTGCTTTGGAAATGGCAGATCAGATTAAAAGTGAAAGATGCCACGTTGTTGGGCAGCGAAGCTGGAAGCGGGCAGACCAAGAGTGAGAGATGGCAGCCCCTTTGGTGCCGCGCAGGTGTCACAGCAAAGAACAAAACATGAGCAATGTTTCACGCTAAACGTGTTTGTCTGTAACCTCAATGTTTTTGAAGCGGAATCGTCCTCGGTTGTTTCTTGCTCAAAATGTTTCACTGGCAATCCAAGCCTTTGAGCGGCCGTATGTAGTAGCGCTGGACATTAATTTTTTTACGAATTGCGTGTATGTCATTCACCGTGTCGCAGCAGAGAGCGCGAAACAGAATAGAAACAAATCTTACTGAATTGAACATGATTGTGTATTGTTGTTTTTCATCATTTTTGGACTTGTGAACTGGCATGAAATTCAATCCCAGGTGCTTGAACAGATTCAGCGTTGAAGTCGCGCAACTCTTTGTTACTGATGACGCTGATGCCTGGTCGATCGGCTTCTGAGCAGAGTGAGCGCGGAGTTTCTTGTGTTTCACCTAGTTGTATGGTAGTTCATGTGATGAATAAGATGACTGATTGGTGTGGTTGGCGGGGTTGGTTGTTGGTTGGTTTTTGTGGTTGGTTTGGTTGTTTGGTTGGTTTGCTTGTTTCGTTTTTGTTTTTGATTCAGTCATCTCATTTCATCATTCAATTAGTGAAATCACTGACTGTCTATTGCAGCCTTTCTGGACATATAATGACCTGTGTTTCGTGCGCAAGAGGCATTACCCGGAAAAAAAATTGTTGTTTTTCGCCTGATTGGAGGGTATGTTCCTTGGATTATTTCTCGCTCGAAATGTTTCGTCGGCAAGCCAAGCCCGTGAAAAGGGTCTCGTGGTTGCCGTGTCCAATCAGAACTTGCGGGCAAACCTTTGCAGAAAAATTTGTGGGGAAGCAGTGAGTGACCTAGCTGCGAACCTGCAAATTTCAACATGTCGCGAAATGTTTCCTCGGAGTTTGCAGCGAGTTTCTTTCCAGCAATTCGCAGACTTGGAGGTTTGGCCCTGTTTGTGGTCCACATAGTGCTCTTGGTGCGCCATGTCTGCAAGCCCAACGGCTGGGCCACATGATGTCAAAGCATGCAGGCGAAAGCTGTTATCAGGTCGGTTCTTCATTTGAAATTCAAAGTCATTTTTGCGGTAGGCGTTGCCCGACCCGGACGAGCCTGGATTGCCATTGACAACCCGCATCCAGCGCTCGAAAGTTGTTAAGCAGGAAGCTCGAGCAAAGAAAAAGGAAACCGTAAATCTGTCACAGTGAAATAGCACTAAGCCATGTCCTCACTCAATCACCGGCAGACCCCTTCACCCCCGTAGAATCTTAGCGACCGGCGGAGGATTTTGAACCGCGGAGTGTTTTGAAACGCAATGAAAACTATGTAAATGTAATTTTAAAAGGGGCAGAGATCTCCTCCGCCGCAGTTGCAGGGGGGTTTCAATATTTTGTTCCTCCGCGGAGTGTGAATCCCTGTGAATTCCTGTGAATTTACAATCCAAGCGGCCCTCGCTCCTCCACGGCGCGCTGATGGTGGTCTCCTCTTGTCACGTTGCTGTTGACGTTTGCCAAGCTGTATGCAGTCAATTTGAACATCACCAGAGACGCAGACAATGAGTCGGTGGCAGCAGCTTTTCGGAAAGTGGTGAAACGGACTCATCCGGACAAAGGTGGAAAAGTAGAAGACCAGCAGCGCTTGCAAGCTGCAAGGCCAAGTGGCAGAATTTGCCGCAAGAAAAAAAACCACAGCAACGAATCTGGTTGGTTGGTTGGTTGGTTGGTTGGTTGGTTGGTTGGTTGGCTGGTTGGGTGGGTGGGTGGGTTGGTTGGTTGGTTGGTTGGTTGGTTGGTTGGTTGGCTGGTTGGGTGGGTGGGTGGGTTGGTTGGTTGGTTGGCTGGTTGGTTGGTTGGTTGGTTGCTTGTTTGCCCTTGTGCCGCAGGTTTTGCCTTGAATCAGGGATGGCTGTGATTTCCGTATCTTGTCTGCAGCTGTTTTGGCCAACGCCCCTGTGAGGTTGAACGTTGTGCGACAATGCCTTCAAGGCTCAAAGCTCCTGAGGTGCTTTTGGGGGGTTCGTTTTTTGGAGATTTTCGGGCCCGCGCGGATGGCCCCGATGGTACAATCGATGCGCAAGTTGCTTGAGCATGGTGGAACCAACGCTGGATGAGCACGCTCTTTGAATATTCCAACGCCCCGATTGCTTGGCGCCATCGCAGGACCGCCTGGAGGCAGACAAAACCAAGCCACACCAGAAACTAGCAAACAACCAACAAGCGACAAGAAACGAGCCAAACAAACCAAGAACCAAAAAACACAATTCATCTCCGTCACACTTGTGCCGAAAAGCAAAAAGGATGCAAGAGTTTCCGCACGGCCATCTTAGCAGGGCACACTGTGACAGGCAGCTCAAACTATCTTGCTGTCACCGATGACGACTTGCGAAAGCGCAAGAGACGTGTCCGCAGAACTATGATGCGAGCTTGCCTGAAACAGTGCTGTGAGGCTGACTAAGAGGGAATCACCTTACATGCTGTTTGGCCTGAGGGCAAAGCTAGATCTGATCCAGGGGGTTTTTTGGGCTTATATTCCGCACCCAAGCCATCTATGTTTTGCTTGTGAGGTTGCTGATTTGCTACAGCACAGTTGCGCGTGGATGCGCAGCGACATAGATGGCTATTGGCTCTATAACATCTTGATGATGTCTTGCAGCGCTGGAGCTGGCCTATCAATCGTTTTGTTGAGTAGATGGCTTTTTTGGACGTTTCGGCTTTCACGGACAAGCTAAACTGAGTGTGAGTGCATGGCCGTAGTTTCGTACTTTTGTTTCACCTTGCACCGAGATCACTGGGATTCTGGCTGGGGGGATTCTGGGTGGCCGCTGGTGGTGGTTCGGTTTTTTGTTGCTTTTTTGCCTTTGGTGGCTCATAGCAATCTTATTTTTGTCGATGCGTGACCTGCGACTTTCGTCTTGGCACTTGGAGACAAAAAAAGCTAGCGACCAGAGTTTTGTGCTCGTTTGGCGCTTTGGGGGGAAGAACATAGTCTTAGCATCTTACTGCACCTACAGAACTTGGTAGCTCATTATTTGTTGAGTTCTGCCTTGTTTCTTTCTCAGTCTTGCAGCTTTGTCGTCAAAAAAGAAAGAGACCGTGACTGCCACGGTCAGAAATTGGTTGACTCATCAGAGGCTGCTCTCAGAATCATTTCGTGAGTTGAAAAATCGAATTTTTCTGCAAAATTGAGAAGGAAAAAGGTTGTCAAGTCTGCCTGGAGCGTGTGTCTATCCAGTCCAATCCAGCCGATGTACCCTGTATCAAAGATGTGCTGAGTTGATAGGATGTTCCCACAGGGCGAAAAGCAAAGTTATGAAAAATTGCGACTTTTCTGTTCCAAGTTTCCGAAGCAAACTGCGAACCAAACTTTTGAAAATTTTCGTTGTTTTCGCTGTTCCACACTTTTAAGTGTCCCAAACTGCTTCCCTGATTCTGGCTGCGACGACCTGACGGGGCTGATTGACCCCCCACTCTTAAAAGAAAAGAAACGCTGCTGTGCATGCTGAGTGAATTGTGCGCCGTTTTGTCAAAGCGAATAAGACGAAATTCATGCATGCGTGATGAAATTAATTCACATGACAAAACAGGTGAAAAAATTTTAGCTTTTGAAATGCACACATCAGTCTGTTGTCACTTGTAATGTTTGAAGTGCACACAGTGAACCGTCAAATTTAATTGTTGTCACTTTAGTCCTTCTTTTAAACACTGCAGCAGTCATATCAAGTTCATGGCCTTGCAGTGTGGCTCAAGGATCAAGCGATCACAAGCCAACATGCACATCATGTGATGGTTCTGCATGTTGCATGTCAAGTGGCATGTTTTTCTTTTTCGTCCCTACTTCTCCTACCCGTGATCAAGTGATCTTGGGTTATATACGTGGACAAATGTCCTTTTCGACAAATGTCGTCTCCCAATCAAGTGATTGGCAATCCTTATCTTTCTTTTCTTCATTGCTGGGTGTTTACCCAAGTCTTTTCCTCTACCGTTTGTACGCTCGAGAGGTTTTAGTCATTTGGCTTTCTTGGGGACGTATTTTGAGGCTCACCCATGATACGTCAAGTGATTTATAGTTTCACACCATCTGCAGCCATGATTTGCCATTTTTCATGGGTCTATAACTTTCGATGTTACATCGAACTTGTGTCACAGTCTAGGTGCCTCACCCTTAGCCGTGACAGCGCGGCCAAAAATTGAACAGCAATGCAGCTTTGCATGCTGAGTGAATTGTATGCCGTTTTGCCAAAGGGAATAAGTCGCTGTCATTCCCAGCCTTGTTTGGCTATGCTTTCACATGCATGCATACCCCGACGGCCACCAGCAATAAGAAAAAATGTCATGAAATTTGGTTTCTCTCAGTTCCAATTCTTGCATCTTAGCTTTCGTTCTCCTCTCTTTAAACCTGAAATTTTGATGTTTCCAATGGTTCTGGCTTTGTTGAAGCGTCCAACTTTCAACATGCATGTTTGCATGACCCTTGCACGCACTCCTGCTGGACAGAGTTATCTTAGAGTTGTTTGTTGTATCCATTATTGTAGCGTCATCACATCGAAGCATCATCCACCACTACATCATTGTCCATCATTATCATTGCATCCTTTTATGTCTTTGTTTTCTTTCCCCTCTAACTATTTTGTGTGCTTTCTTCACCCGTGTGATCATCTTCTGGATAGTGTTGGAAAGCTTTAACATGTGGGGTTCTCGTTGTTTTTTATTGCCTTTCATTTTTGGCACAACAAGTGTGATTTATGTTTGGCCAGCTGGATCCAGCAAGCAATGGTATTTTATCCAGCAAATATGTTGTACCTGGATTGGTCCACTCGTGGGGTTTCCCCGGCTTATGTTGCACTGTGTTTGGCCGAAGGCCCAAGAAACAGAAACAGGATGGAGATGCCGATTTTTGTTTAGTTCGCAACGAACTATTTGGATAACAAGGTAGCAAAATCCTTTCACAAGAGCTGGTGGTTGTGTACAGTGTGGCCAAACCGTTCTCTTTTGTTTTGGTTTTCCAATGATTGTATATTGCTACTTGGTGTCCTGGCATCCTAAATTTGGCTATGGTGGAATGATTTACTTGAAACCGTTTGGCCATTTGGTATTCTTGAATCTTGTGGGTCTCCATCTAGTTTGTGCAGCAAAATTGTACTGGCGATGAAGCAATGAGTCAGCTGAGAGTGCCCGAGTGCACACGAAGATGCAACCATGATAGGATCGATCGATGCAGAGCACAAACTTTGATCCATCCAGGGGCAGGATTCCAATGTTCGGTTGTGCAAAAGTATTTTTGTTTATTTTTGCGTTTCGCCTCGGAATCTCTGAAGCAGTTATCTTTGAACATTTTGTTCAAGTTCACATTTTTTGCCTGTGGTTAGAACTAGTCCGCATTTGAATACACTTTTGTGCGTCCGCAGTTTTTTAAGCAAAACTCGGGCAGAATATCATGGGTCGACGGCGGACCCGTTGACAACCATGCTGGCATGCAAAGGCAGACGACCCAGATAAGGTTGATTCTCTTTTTGAGGCCAGCAGTCGGCGGAGAAGCGGTCCCCAAAACCCTTAGTTGCAGACCATTCTCTTGCTGTGTCAGGCTATGATCAAGACTATAGCACTCCTCACTGTATCCCAGGTTCCGGAGTTCCGAACTTCTAAGGTTTGAAATATTTGCATCATACTTGAACCCTATTTGCATCTTACTTGCATCCTATTTGAATTCTGTTTGAGTCCTTTTTGAATCTTCGAAAGTATCAGTTCTGTAGGCATGGGGCCAAATGTCATCCTTCAATGGATGCGATGGGAGCAAAAGTGCGGGGCCTCGAGAGAGCTCTAGGAGTTCAGAGAACTGATCGTTTCAGCAGCGTTTCAGCAGGTCAAATCGGCAAATGGCTTTGGGACGAAGTGAAGCTGCTGATTTCCGTTGACATGGCAGGCACTGGAACACAGTCTGCACACAGTCTGAACACAGTCGGAACACAGTGGGATATCTAAGTGGGATATCTAAGTGGGACATCTAAGTGGGACATTTTCTAAACCGCAAACTCAACTTAACTCAACTTATCTCAACTTAACAACTGAACATTAAACTTAGTAAACTCCATCTGCGGCAGACTTCTTGGCGAAGCTGCGACAGGTCGTGAAGACGGTAGAAGCCTGGATCCACGATCTGCAACTTGGCACTCAAAATGGGTTTTCTCGTGCCACAAGTTTCTATCAACGGAATTGGTGATGGTGGACTCAGTGGACACAGTGGACACACAAAACCCCTTAGCCCAGCAAATCGTCAGAGTCGAACAAAGACTCAGAGTTTGCTTCCCCACAAAACTACATTGTGAGACTTTTATGGCTTATTGAGGCTTATTGAGGCTAATTGCTTGTACTTGTGACCACCAACGATTCATAAGACACCCATCCATGGCAGGTCGTGATGTGAAAAGTCTCATGGTGGCAAGCCGTTTTGTGCCAGGACAACTTGGAGAGTCTGCGTCAAGTCATGAACAGAGAGGCAGCTGCGGGCTGTTCATTGGCTAACATACTCCCATGTAGCGTGTGGGAGATTACCTCAAATATGAAACATTGTGAGCATGTGGGATCCAAGATAGACTTTGGATGTAGCTGTCCCAACTGCTGATTGATGTATCTTGGGAATTGATGGTTGGGCATTGTCATCATCCACAAATTTGGAATCCCAACATTTCATATTATTTTTCGAGGATCATGCATCTAGACAGACGAATGGACATACGGGCATGCACGCTCCAGATTCGAGGTTTTAAATGTTCGGACTCTTGAAATTCAAAACAGCTGTGAAGGTGATTCAAAGATCTTCCAGAGTTTCAATTTCAGGTGCTTCCAGATCTGGACAGCGCTGTGAAGGTGCCTCCAAAGTATTGTCTCCGAACCTTTTGAATTGATTTTTGTATTTATTTTTCTATCTATCTATCTCTGTTTATTTGTGTATATATATATATATAAACTAATTTCTGTATATATATATATAGATGCACATATGAATTGATGTCATTCATCGACGGATCAACTGATGTCATTCCAGGACTGTGTCTTGGGAGTCATGTCCTTGATCTTCCTAACTCTGCCAGCAGTTGACTTGCAGGAGAGAGTGAAGCGGAGCATAGGATAACTTTTCTTAACTTTTGATTCTCTTGATCTTGAAATCGATAAGTAACTGTACTATTGAAAATCCAGAACAAGAATAATTCGAGTAACAAGAAGAGTAGCACTGCAACTGTAGACAAAGACACTGCAAGCAGTGGGACAAGAAACGTAGCAACGATTCATTGACTCCTGCGCTGACTACGCAGTGTACATTCTCATCATGCTCATCGAGCTACTTGTTTTGAGGAGGGAATTGAGCAAGCCAGATATTTGCAGGCACACCCTGTCCCACATGTTGCCATCAGTGCAGACCAGGGAACCTGTTTGACCTTTATCCATCCAAAGTTTCCCGTGTGTTGTCGACAGGGGCTTGTGGATGGGCTGTTCTTCCAGTTTCACGACCTCTTGAAGGACTGCAAAGAATAAATTGCTGAGGGAGATACCTCGAGTGATCCCTGACATGACAAACAAAAGAGACCGCACTTCAGCCGTGTATGCAATCCACTCTTCTTCTGAATGTCTACAGTCGCTCAATGAGTGAGCCTTTTCAATAGGACTCCGATTGGCCACTGGACCCATCAAAATTCTACAGTGCTAGGTGCGATCTGATGTGATGTCGGGAAACTCATAGTTACCAAGTTCTTCAAGACTTCAGGCAACTGCTTGGGTACGAACAAAATGATTGCGGTGGTAGTGGCCTGCGCGCTGTCGCCTCAAGATGCTTTTTTATGGTGTCAGATATTTTTGGGAATCAGAATCTTGGAGCTTGAAAGCGCTCGATCTCATAGCCAAGGTCTATGTATACAATGCGAGAAACTTTACAAAGCGCAGACTAGTGACAGGCATGGTGCCGGAGCCTTCGCAGTTTTGCTTCAAGAAAAGTGGCCATTTCCTTCTATAGATTCTATGGGGCAAACTTGTCAACGGACTGTGCACGGGCAGGCTCTGGGATGATGGCAGCAGCATCTCACATCCATGCATACATGGAGCAGAGTTCTTGCCTCACACAGGACTGTCTCCTTGATCAGCACTTAGTCACTTTGTGAGTTGCTGCGTGTGCAGGATCCCGAATCTGCAGACCTATTCTTTGTTCCAGCTAGCCATGGGCAGCAGTGCGATGCTGATGATGCCGATTCTGGCTTTGTTGTAAACGGGAATTCAATGCGGTACTTGGTTTTGGCAGTCAATGCAACTTAAATTGGCTATCAGGTTGGCCTTTTTACGGGCAGCCTCTCAAGGGAGGCACGAACTGAAGACAGTCATGGAAGGTCCAGTTCCTTTTGAGCTGCAATTCTTCTTCTTCTTCTTCTTCTTCTTCTTCTTCTTTTTCTTGTTCTTTTGTGCAGGTTTCCTTACCTTTTGCAAAGGGCAACAGATCACTTCTTTGTGGTTCCAGCTGCTTGCCTCGACGTGATCGCATAGATGGATCATTGCATGGGAAGCTTTGGGAGCAAAACATGTTGGTGTTTGCATTGGGAAACTTGAGGCCAACCTGCCACCGTGGGCTGACTTGGCTCCTTTCCGTGATTCGATGCTACTTACAGTATGATGCCAAGTGGACTCACAGGAACCCGATGCCTTCCGCCTTTCGTTTTGCCAAGGTGGAATCGTGGCAAATCAACGAGGGAACTCCAAGGCGTGCTGTTCAAATTCCCTTTATGTGCTTGATGTTGACTTGATGTTGCTTGATTTTGGAACGTTAGCATGTTTACACAAGCCTCAGGTGGTTTTCTCCCTGGAAAGATGTGATGATCCCAGGGTTCATCGACCGTCGATATCTCAAAAGATGTTTTTTCTTCAGTTGGTGCCACGACACAGAGTGTATTGAGTGCAGATTTGTATCCAGTGGATCAGTCAAGATCAGTCAAGGCTGGCGCATTGATGCAATGCGGGCAGTCAACAAACCCACCAGCGAGCGTGGGTTCTTGTTGCTTGGCAAGATGCTGTCCATGTTTCCAAAGTAAAAGCCTTGCGATAATTTTTGGTCAGATAGAGGGTGATGATGTTTTAATTTTTCAATCACAAAGCTGAATAGAATCAAATAAAGAGTTGGTCTCTTTTTGACGGGCACTACGCCATTTGAGGTTGGTATTCCATGGAAATCATCCCGGAATTCATCAGACCTATGTCGAACACAAAGTGGAGGCTGATGATTCAGAAACTCAACAGCATGAGAGTTGCGACTCTGCATGGAATATGAATGGTAAAGAGACCAGGATGGAGAGAAAACCTTCTGTTGAACCTGGGCAGGTGCGAAGTCGAATTCTGAACTCCTTCTCGGGTTTACCCGATTGCAGCGTTGGTGGTCCAGTGGGTGACTTTTTTCAGCGCAGCTCAGCGCGAGATCACCCAAAGGTCAGACATGACCAGGAAAAACTTGCGTCCACCCTGCATGGAAGAACCAAGGAATGGGTCGAACTCACTTTTGCCTGGTGCCACGTGGGTCATCGGTCGGGGTGCATAGTTAGCGCTTGAGAGGATAATGTCCCAGGAGATCTGCTGATGACCAGCGGTAGCAGAGTGGTAGCGGAGTGGTAGCTTGGGGAGCTTTGGTACCGCACCCTTGGCTGAATGTGTGTTCCAGTGTGAAGCCTTGGCCGAATGCCAGGCCCAGGATAGGACATATTGTCTCACTAAACCTGTCCTTCGAATGTGTCCTACTCAAACCAACCTCCAACTTCCCTCAATCTCTCACTTCTATAGCTTATCACTGATTTCCACAGCTTATCACTGCCTTTCACAGTTTATCACTGCTTATCACCGCTTTCCGCAGCTTATCACTACTTATCACAGCTTATCACAGCTGATCAGTGCCTATTACAGCTTATCACTGTTTATCACAGCTAATCACTGCTTGTCACTGCTTTCCGCAGCTTATCACTACTTATCACAGCTTATCACTACTTATCAGTGCCTATTACAGCTTATCACTGCTTATCACTGCTTGCACTTCTCTCATCCCCTCATGCTCCTCTGACTCTCACCTCATTCTTGTGTCGCCTCTCTGAATCTCGGACCTTCTTGAAAGACGGCATGATTGGTCAGGTCATGTGTCTTGAAATACATGTATGTATGAAATACATCTACTGCAAGTTTTTGCTAAAAAGCGGGAGGATATGAGTTCACTAAAAATTGTAGATTTCAAGAGAGATTGCGGTGAAGTGAGCTCATGGTTTGGCATGGGTTTACTGCTATATGAATTGACGTCTATTGAGTGATTACACCATCAAATATAGAGTATGAAGGCCTGAGTCGAGTTTATTTTTCTATAATGCGCCGGGTTTGACTCCGGGTGGTCCCGCTGTGAGATTTTAGAGCGTTTCATCCTAGTCACGGCCAAAATGCATGATTTTGTTTTTTGATTCTACTTCTCTACCTTTGACTTTAGACATCTTTTAGTGGCTTGGTTTGTGCCCCTGTTTTCAACTGTCTTGAATCTCTTTGTAAACTTGGTCTTGGTTGCCTTTCTGTGTTGCACTCAATGCGTTCTTGTTTGCCTCCGAAGTTGGGCCGTAGATGTTTTAGGCTGAATTTGTGGAGGCACTTTGTGGGGGCTGGGCTCTGATGTTTTGTAAACTGCTCGGTATTGAAATCCCGATTCTGGTTTTTAGCTGCGTTGAGCTGCCTCCTTTTTTGTGGAGGGATGCAAATGAAAAACACGGGAGGGTCTTGTATGGTCTTGTAGCTGTGTAGCTATGTTGATGATGTCCACGGTGGTCCCTGGTGACTTGACGCCCGTGGAGTCTGGCAGCTGCGAGGCGTGGACCATCCACCTGTATGAGAGCTTCTTCTTCGGCTGTCAGCTGTATTGAAAAGAGCAGAAGTCTTGTCATTCTTCATTCCGAAAGTATCTTCTTCTTTCAAACATCGCAAAAGAAATCCACAGAATGGGCCGGAAAGATACTTACGTACATTATCTCTTCGTTCCATTTATTTCGACTATTTTACATCAAATTTTTACATTTTCCAATTTCTATATATTTTCTGTTTTGAGTTTGTTCATTGACACAGAGATCCGAGGCATTCCGGTGATCCTCTCGGATTTCTTGGCCGTGCCATTCCAAGGCATCGTCGACTGGACAGTGTCTCGCCTTGGATGCCCAACACTTGGAAACCCAACGGGCATAGAAACTCCTAACATCTGTGAAACATGAGGATGCAATGAGGATGCAGTAGGATGCACTTGGCAACTCCTGCTGTGCAAATTGATGGACATGAGCCAAGCTACTTACTGTACCCCCTTGCGTTCTTCACAAAAAGAACTAGGCTGCCACATTGCTTGATACGCGGTAAACCCAAGGCCTTCAGCATCAAGTGGCCTGAAGAGGAAGTGGGGGAGAAACTGCTACAGCATTTGCGCAGTATCCCACTGGCGAAGATTGCAGAGATGAAGGACCGGCTCGAGGAAGCCGCCTGCTTCTTCGACTTTCACCGTGGCTACGGTTTGCGTGAGAGAAAGGAATCAGAATCATCAGAGTGGATCAAATGGAAAGACAACCAGGTAGCTCTTGGAGTGGACTGTCCCTATGTCGGTCATGGAAATAGTGAGACTCTGGAAGCTTGTCATCAGAGCTGCAAGCAGAGCTCTTGCAACTTGGTGAACTACGATGGAAGCAGAGCTGACTGCGTCCTTCGGCAGTGCAGTGACCCAGCGCAGCCTGCCCTCACGGGAGGTGCACGAGGTTGGCAGGTGTGGTCCATGGTCAACGACACTCAACTCCAATGCTCGCCCTATCATGCAGTCTTCCGACAGCTCAAACAACGACACCAGAAACGGCCTTTTTCTCACGGGTCGGTGCCTTATGTGCCTTATGTGCCTTATGTGAAACTTATGTGAAACTCATGTGCCTTGTCGTAGCCTCTTATTGTTGCACACCCCATGATATCAAGACTCCGAAGAATTCTTTGCAAAACTCGGAACGATCCTTTGCAGTTGGTGCTGAGGCCCTTTTGGAACTGAGGGGCATGATGGGTTGATGACCCTGGTGACTAGACATCTGTAACTTACAGTTGCGCAAGAAAATGCCTGAGCTTCGACATTGGACGGGCAATGTGGCTCTTTGATGCCCTGTGCTGCTCTTTGATTCTCTTTGATTTCCCTTGTATTTTATCCTGTCGTTACAAGGTCAGGAATTTTCAATGTGTGCTTTCCTAGCTCATCATCATTCAGGTTCTGAGTATCCCTAGATACCGTCAGAGTGAAGGCAAGTTCAGTTGGGCTTTCTTCTGTGATGCTACATGCTCCCCACGGATTTTGTGAAACAAAGGCACTCAACTCTTGCTGTTTGGAATGTTTCTCAAGAATCCCAGAAGAGATTTACTGTCGAGGGGTGACAACCAGGATGGTTTCAGGCGGAGCACTGTTTTTCATGCAAAAGGTTCAAAGGTTGCAAATCGTATATTTGCAAGGGGAACAGAGAAGTTGTTGGAGACGCTTCCGAAAAGATGATGGGACAATTATTTTGATACTTATGTGCAGGAGTGCACCAAGGGTCACTGTTCATCGCCGAATCTTAGATCGTATCGGACACTGTTCATTTGGGGCCTTGGTTGCCGTGGGCTTTGAAACATTGCGAGCTTCCCTTCAGACTGTGCTTCAAAAGATGCTCCCCTCAGACATAATGCCCTTTGATTCGTTAGGCTCCGCATGGATACAGACCATTTCCTCGCATTCGGTATGTAATTCCGGTGTGCTTTACATGCAGCAACTTTGGCTTTATGACTATAGATCCCTGAAAGGAAGTTGGAAGATCAGCTGACTTTCGTTCTTCTTCCTTTGTTAGGTTTCCTTTAGTTGGGTTCATCTCTGACAGACAGACAGATCTGGATCTCGATTTTTACCAAGGTTGAAACATGGGCCTGTGCAAGAGAATGTTCTTAATCCCACCCATGTCGAAAACACAAATGTTTGACTTTGTTGTCCGAATGTAAAACCATGTGAAAATGCCAGAAAAAACTCTGTCCAGACTTTTCCAAATCACACAACCACCCACGTCAAACACTCACAGATTGTTCCTTTCAATGATCCAAAGACCTTCTCCGCTCTAGATGAGGAGGTGCGCGAGTGGCAGAAGCTTTTGGCATTTTTGGGACAGCCCCCGGACAAGACAGTACACAGATGCAATTGCGGGATTGTGTTTTTGGACGCTTCAAAACGTCAGGTTTCTGAGTTAAGGCTGTTGAAATATGTGTGGATGGCTAGTGACCAAGATTTGAACTATTTCCTGTGCTTTGCTGTGCGTAGTTTGAAATCATGCAATCCTTCAGGTGCTGAATGCAATGCAGCTGCTATCGCCTTCAACACCTCCCAAGGCAGGCATGTCTCTTCCCATTAGTCTGCCCGAGAAAATTGCCATTGCTTTTTGCGATTTTCCGAGGCTCTAAAACTCGCTGAAGGTCCAGGACAGTCTCCAGATACAGCTCCATGCTCGAAGAGTTTGGCATCAGAGGCAACGAGCAACTGTATTTTGACTGCTTTGTAGGAAGGTTTTTACGTGTTTGTCTTTCGTTCTGTGCATCACCCTGTAGGATGCCAGAAAGAAAGACTCTGGCTTTTGACATGTTTTCTTTCATTGTTGTACTGTGCTTGCATTGTTTCGGCTCAAATTGCATGCGCCAAAGCAGCAGAATCGATGGAAACAAGACGTTTTGAAACTAAGTGCCTTGGTACGGACTGTTGGAGCATCGAACTCATTGCAGGCAAACATTTCAGACAGCCACTGTGTTTCTCTTTCCAAGATTTTAAGCAGACAGGTTGTGTTTGATATGGTTGGCCAGGCCATCCTTAGATTGAGACCCAACAACTTTTTTTCACATTTTTATTCCTTTGGAAGACTTGCCATTTGGCCCTTTGCCAAACTGTCCATGGGATCTTCACAGAGTGATGGAGGACCTGGGAGCGGGACATTGAAGCAAGGGAAAGCACTTCAGTAGCGAATCAACTTTCACTTCTTTGGATTGAACAATCTACTTCGTCGTTTTAGTCTTCCGCAAAGGTGTCACTTCTCTAGTCTTTTTTGGCCTCGAGTCCTCTTCCGGTGCAGGTCTCAAGGAACTCAAAGTTGTGGTTGTCAGTATGCCGTGCAGCGGTGCAAAGTCTCTAGCCAGTCGCTGGACGAGGGACACCATGGACACGCAGCTAAGTCCAGGTTGCCCGAGTCAGAGACTGTCAGAGACTGTTAGAGACTGTCAGAGACTGGCAGAGAGTGTCAGATTGATTGTTAAGGGGGGTGGAAAATCGAGAGATGGATCAGTGATGCCAGTGCCATTCAATCTTGCTCTTCATACACGTGCGGTTTTGACATGTCCTAATGCCCAGCCGCAGTCTGCTACACATCGCATACCAGTGAAGAAATTTTCATCGGCCAATCAGAGAAATCTGCGCAGGCTGGCAGTGTTTGGAGCGGCCTTTTGAGAAGATGCAACTGCAAATACTGCCTTTGGGATCCGCGCGTGGTCTGTGGAATGAGCACACTTGGAAGCAATGACAATTGGAGCGCCACATTTGTTACCTTTAGACATTGGCAACAAGATGCAACGGGGGCACCATAGGCACCTTCGAGGCTGCTTGAGAGCTTGAGCTTTCACCGAGGCACATTTCTTCTACAGATGTACTTGCGTTTGTGGTGGATGGAAGCTGCGAGTTTGACGAGGTTTGACAGCTGAATTTGCGGCAAGTCGAAAGGATCACGCAATGCAACGCATGAGCAACACCAATCCAGAATGGCTCTTGTTAACCAGCCATGTCGCAAGGTCCTCTTGTCACTCGAATCCCAGCCCTGGAGACAAGTAGAATGAATCCCACAGTTCAAAGAAGAAGAGGAGGAGGAGGAGGAGGACGAAGAAGAAGAAGAAGAAGGAGAAGAAGGAGAAGAAGGAGAAGAAGAAGAAGGAGAAGAAGGAGAAGAAGGAGAAGAAGAAAAAGAAGAAGGAGAAGGAGAAGGAGAAGAAGAAGAAGGAGAAGAAGAAGACGAAGAAGAAGAAGGAGAAGGAGAATAAGAAGAAGAAGGAGAAGAAGAAGAAGGAGAAGGAGAAGAAGAAGAAGAAGGAGAAGAAGAAGAAGAAGGAGAAGGAGAAGGAGAGGGAGAAGAAGAAAAAGAAGAAGAACAAGAAGAGAGAGAAGAAGAAAGAGAAGGAGAAGGAGGATAAGAAGAAGAAGAAGAAGAAGAAGAAGAAGAAGAAGGAGAAGAAGGAGAAGGGGAAGGAGAAGAAGAAGAAGAGGGGGAAGAAGAAGAAGGAGAAGGAGAAGGAGAAGGAGAATAATAATAGCAATAAGAAGGAGAAGGAGAAGGAGAAGAAGGAGAAGGAGAAGAAGAAGAAGAAGAAGAAGAAGAAAGAGAAGGAGAAGGAGAAGAAAAAGAAGAAGGAGAAGAAGGAAAAGGAGAAGAAGAAAGAGAAGGAGAAGGAGGAGAAGAAGAAGAAGAAGGAGAAGGGGAAGGAGAAGAAGAAGAAGAATAGGAAGAAGGAGAAGGGGAAGGAGAAGGAGAAGAAGAAAAATATTCAGAAGAAGGAGAAGGAGAAGAAGAAGAGAAGAAGGAGAAGGAGAAGAAGAAGAAGAAGAAGGAGAAGAAGCAGAAGAAACAGAAGAAGAAGAAGAATAAGCAGAAGGAGAAGGAGAAGAAGAAGAAGAAGAAGGAGAAGAAGGAAAATAAACGCTTCTTGAAGCTTCGTGAATCATTTTGCAGGCTGCTTTCAGCCATGCCTTCAGCGCGGCCCTTTCTCATCTTCCAGAAGGAGCTCCTGTTGTTTTATTAGTTAACAAGGCCAATGCTGCCAGTGCTGCAATCTTTTGGGATCACTTGGCGAGCCTTGCATAGAAATACACATAGCTGCCCTCCTTGTGGTACTTTCAAACGTGCAGAGGTGGATGCAGATCCTGAAGAAGAAGCTGCAAAGCTGGCTGGAAGTGAGGGATCTGTTATAAAGGCCGTCAACAGATTGGATTTTGCTTCTGTTGATGCCATGCTCCTCCAGAGAAGAAATTGGATGTTGATGTTCTCTGTTTGGGAGTCCGGGGCAATAAATGGCCAAAGGAGTCACCTTCCAGGCATAGAGAGTGAAACTGCACGATGGTGAAAGTTGATGAGAGTTGGTTGAAGATGAACTGACGAAGGCATAATCAACGCTGCCCTGAAAGCAGACCCTATCCACCTCAAATTGTGAAGACAGTTCAGGTTTTGAGATTTGACAGCTTTGAAACTCGTTGTGAACCTCCATCGTTTTAATCCGTCCCCGGTTGAAAGTTCGCACAAACGGGGCAATTGAATCTCAAAGATCGGTCAGGCAAAATGCAGTGCAGCTGCTGCTGCCTGCGCTGTTTCAAAGGCCGTTCGTCAGTGCCAGGCCAGAAACATCAGATTGAGCACTGTAAACATAGCTAGCCATTTCCGCTGCCGTCCGAACGCCAACTTTTTTTTTGCAGCCTATCCTGTTTGCTGAGGCCTTCTTGGTCAGTGCAAAAACGGGCTTTGGATGCGATGAGGTCTTGAGGGCAATATGTGACATGGATGAAGGAAGGCAATACATTTTGATTTCGGAATCAGAATTAACTTCTTTTGTTATGAATTGAATTCCTTCTTTTCTCTTTTTATGAGATGAATTTCATACATAAATAACACGAAATAGATCTCTTAGAAAGGGAGACTTGCGACATCTTGCGATGTGAATCTCTTTCTCTGCTTCTTCTCTCCCTTCGCTCCTAGGTGGAGGGCGCTTGGTCTTTTGAGCCAACTCCTCGTCTCACTTTAGAGACTGAGTCTGTCGACTAATTTGACTAGACTCTGGTCTGTCTCTGTGCTCTGCAAACAGTCTAACTTGTACAGTAGAAGCCCGCTGAGTCTGACTCTCAGAAAAAAGACTGCCCTGAGCATCTGCTCAGCCTCAGGATTCCCGTTCCACTTTATTGCCTGTTGCATGGATCTTTGACGCTTTCATTCATATACTTTAATCTTTCATTCCCTCTAGTCTACCGGAGGGGGTTGCCATTGCTTTGTTGTATCTCAGCATCATACAAAAAATCTTGTGTTGTCTTGCCAGCCCCTGCCCTCTACAGAACTCGGTTTTGCTTCAGTAGTACAATAGTTGCGTTTTTGGATCTGAACAAACTAAATCTCTCGGACCTCTGTTCCCAGTTGGGTGCTGCTCGAACACCTTCAACTGCGCTGCATTTGAACAGAGGCTGCGTTTTTGGAGTAGGGTGTTCTATCTTTCTCAGTGCAAGAAATGCAAAAGTAGGGCCTCTTTTGATGGCAACTTCGAAGGCCGGACTGATGGAATGCTGATCTCTGAATTCTGTTTCGTGAAGGTTGTGCAGACTTTCAGGGAACACAAAGCGTGCAAGTCTTAGTAAACAAGAGGGACTGAAGTGCACACTGTTGGCACAAATGCTTGCTTACAGGTGACCGAGTGATGTTCCAGATCCGATGTGATTCAGGATGCAGATCGAGATGCGTGCTACGGAGTCTTTTTCAAGGCCAATATCCATGGTTCTTTCAGTATCTTTTTCAAGTTTTTTTCTTTCTTTTCTCTTTCCATTTCTTTCCCACTTTTCTCCTTTTCTCTTCAGCACTTTACTGACTGGTCTTGAGAGGTCCTTCGAAGCATTGCTTCTTTTCGGCACCAGATACAGGTCTGGCGCTTTCATGAAATGGGCACACTGGGTTCGCGTTTCACGTTTTCACGAAGCAAAACACATATTTTTCTTCTGCGCCTGCAAGATTTTAAACCAACATAGTTGCTCTTGGACTGCACTTTGAAGAGCTGAAACAGGCTGCTGCAGATGCCCGCTTGCCTGATCCTGTTGCCACACTCTCGGCTGTGTCACTTTAGTTTCTCCATGCTCAACTGCAAATCATTTGACACTTTCTCTGCATCTACGACTCCATACTGCACATTTGACACTTTCTCTGCATCCGTAACTCGCCAAGTAGCCTTTGGCTCAAGCTTTGGCTATCAATTTTGCTTCGTCACCATGCCATTGCTGAGACACATCGCCTCCACACGAGCGAGAAATCCGTTGGAAGCATGGAAGAATATGGAAGAAAATCATGAGGAAAATTGTTTTTTTTGTTTTGGACCCATCTTTGTCTCAGAAGGGACCTTGGGGTTTTTCTGTTGACACTTTAATGGATGGAACCCTTTCCCCTGGTTCCTGGCCGGTATTTTTTTGAATACATTCGAATCTATTTTCAAAGCGGCCGTTGTATTGAATACATTCGAATCTATTTTCTGATTTTGGCGAATGACCCATCTTCAGGCTGTTTGCATCGTTGCAACTGTGGCCTGGGCAAGCACTCACAGCTGGCGGGTAGGCTAGCCCCTCAGTCGAGGACATAGACTTGGACTCTGAAGCAATCATTGGAACCATAAGCGCTTGGCAATGCAATCAGCTTCCAATCCAGAAAGACAAAAAGCAGGGGAAAAACCTAGAAGAACCCCGATCAGATTTCATTGGGTCGCAGGCATATTGTGGTTGGGCTCAGTCTCGGCCATAAAGAGAAAGGACTGTAAAAACGAACCCTTAAGCAACTTCAAGATGATAGCCTGATCTATTCCCATCCTGCTCTTTTAATGCATTCAGGCACGATACCGCGATGCGGATGAATAGATGACTGGAAGACTAATGCCAACATAAAGCAACGCATCAGCCAATGGTGCGCTGGCTTCCGCGCGGAAGCTGTTGCACAACACACTTATGATAATGTACCACACACACACATTCGCAGATAGATATACACATACATAATTTGCATAATTGCACATCATATATGCATATGCGTACACATATTCAAGTGTTTGTATATATATCTATGCGGTGATATACTCATGTACCTAGGTATACCTTCACATCGATATTCATCACGTGAATCAATTCTAGCGATATTCTTTGCCCCAGATACCTGAAACATGGGGGCGGCAGAGGGACAAGTTTTGCGTACAAGATCTCTTGGAGACTTATACGAACCATTTGCAAAAGGTCTCTTTGAGGATGTTTGCTACGCATTTGAGCAAGATTCTTGTACATTGTTTGTCTGCAAGAACTCTCTCTGATGAGGACTTGTAGCAGATCTCGTTTGCAACACCTCTGTAGAAGGTCCCCTGAGAGAAGTTGTACCGGACATTTGTATCAGGCCTTTTTGTTCTATGCAGAAGGGTTTTCACTTGACAACTTGTGCGAAGTCTCTTCATAGGTCTTTTCATAGAACTTCTAGAACACCTGTCTGAAAGGTTTCAAGGTTTCTCTACTCAGCTTACACGATTTCTTTGCACGATCTCTCCACAGGAGCACACCGCCTCTTTGCAAGACCTGTATGTGCCTCTTGACAAAACTTGTAACGAATACTTGTCAAGAAAACATACAAGACTCTCTAAGACTCTCTACAAACTGTGCTGAGACCTTTGGGAGGAACTGTGCCAGACCTGAAAGATCTTTGCACCAGGCATTTTAAGAGGCTTTGTGCATATGCACGCTACTCTTGTATACACAAGATCTTGAGAAGATGGTTTTGTGTGAGACTTTTCACAAACATGCTAACTAAAGAGAAAGAAAAGATAGCTTGTGCACGACTTCCTTCAAAGAAGGCTGTTGAAGAACTTGCCTGACTCTTCTGTTTCTGGCAGTTCCTTTCAAATTCTTTACGCTACGCTCAAGGTTTATGCACCTCGCACGAAAGGCTCATATTTTGCATTTTGTAGTGCAAGAAACTCTGTACTTTTCAGTCGGAATTAGTTTTTGGACTCCAACAGATATCACGCAATCAAAGTGACACAAGTCCAAAGAGAAAGAGATGACCCTGGAGATACAAAGTACAAAGCGATCATTTGTCAGAAAGGGGTCCATGAAAGGGTCCTACTCTGTTGAAATGGAACGGAACCCTTTTTGGCGGACAGGAAAGCTAATGCGGAGCCCAAACATATGCAGCAACAGCTTCTTTTAAACACGTGTTCGAAAGGTAGTTTTTGCATTGTACTGTTTGGAGCAGTGTCTTTCTTGATTCTTCGGAGCCTCAGACAAAGCAAAGGATGAGTGGGTTTTGTCTTGGTGGTCCGTAGCATTTAATACTGATACGCTGATGCCCAATCTGAATCAAAACAATCCGAACACACTTGGTGTAAAGCGGCCGCTGTTTGAAGGCTTTCAAATCTTTCAATGAACTCTGAGATGAAGGCCGTTCAGTTGTCAAAAGCGTAGCTGCCATGGAAGGTGCACGTGGAACCAGCTCAGACAACTCTCGCAGATCTTTGCTTCATGCAACCCTTGAGCCTGTGACTGCCCAGCCGGATTTGACGAATAGCATGTGCAGGTCTTAATTGAGCCAGAGCGCGTTTTGCATGCTCCGAACATATCCCAGCTGCAAGACAATTAGCAGAAAGAGCAACAGAAACACGCATTAAAGACATAAAAAGGTAACCAAAAAAGGGAACACCGCTGGAACAATCTCAGATTGCCGATTGCCTCTGAGGTTTGGTGACCTCTACACAGGTACCTCTCTACCACTGCTAGCAGTCACGGGCTTCTTAGCCTGGCAGACCAGACCGACTGCCGACGTGAAGCACACCGAAAACCGTGGATTTCGCACTTTTCAGTTCCAATATCTTCTCGTTTGGTTTCTGGCTATCACAGCAGACTGGTTGCAGGGACCCTATGTGTACGAGTTGTATGCATCGTACGGATGGAGCAAAGCTGAAATTGCTCAGCTTTTTGTGGCTGGATTTGCATCTTCAATGATTACTGGCGCATTTATTGGATCTGTTGCAGACGCTTTGGGTCGTAAGTTTTGTGCAGTTTTGTACTGTGTGCTGTATGCACTGGCTTGCTTGACCAAACATGTGAATCTCTACGGAGTTCTGATGCTTGGCCGACTCCTTGGCGGCGCAGCAACGTCGTTGTTGTTCAGCACATTCGAATGCTGGATGGTTGGTGAGCACAAGCGATGCGGTTTCCCAGACCATCTGCTTCGATACATGTTTGGACTCATGTTCTTTGCTCCTTGGACTCCTTGCGCATTATTTGCTTGATTTCTGATGCGGATATGCGGATTGGTGTGGGCTATATCAACTTTGCATTCTCAGTTTAAGGATCCGTTTAGGGTTGGTAAGGATTTACTTCTTGTAGTTTTGGAATCCAATACGACGGACCCTCGCCAAAATTCATGTCTTTTGATTGTAGCACACATCGAATTTGTCTCTGCGGTTTTTGCTAATTTGCAGAGTTCAAAAGTAGTGAACTCAGAGTGGAAATGGAAAGTCTTGAGCTGCGAACTTGCAGGTACAATACCTTGCTGCTATTGGAGCTGGCTGGCTGGCACAATTTGCGGCATCGTCAATGCCTTTGACACAATTGTCAGATTCGATTTGGTACGGAGGTTCAACAACGCCGTTCGATTTATCTTTGGTCTTTCTACTGACCGCTATCCCTGCCATACAACTTTTATGGAAGGCAGGCAGTTTCAAACTTCTTGCTTTAGCAATGTGCAGCCCGGTCCAAACTTGTGACTTCTTGCTGGACCCCCTGTGAGTTCAAATACCCCGGGTCCGCCTTCTCGTCTCTACGTAAGAGCATGACCATGACAAAACTCGATCACCATCATCAATTCTGGAGCATTTTTGCCATCATCGCTAGAGTCATTTTTTGATCACGGTCACCCATTGTGCATCATAGTCTATTCATCATTCATCATTTATCTCGGATCAGCGATCAGATGCTTCTTTAACTTGTGCATCGTCATCCATAGTCATACTTTGTTATCCAGTGTGATCTTTTGCACACTTCATGTTTGTCCACGGTTCGGATATGTCTTACTTTTCCCAGTATCAAAGTGAGCCATTTTGAACCTTGGAAGGAAAACTACGGAGAGCAGAGCAGCCAAGGTGCGCAATTTGTGATCTCATCGTCCAGACTTTTTGATGCGAGTTCCAAGTTATGGCGTCAAGCAGCCAAGCATGGCCAAGCATGTGGTGCATGCGCAACAGTTGAATCATGTTGATTCGCCAGGCGTGGATGGTCTTTCTCAGATAGGGATATCCTTTCAGGCGAAGCGGTCGCTTTTACTTGAGCTCTCACACAACGTGTTGAAATCATAAGGGATACTTGCGGCCTTGAGGTTTGACCAATTTGGATACCCTTGATTTGATTTTGGAAGCTGTTAGTTTCAGGAGTCAGAGTCTGTCAGAGTGCCAAAGGAGTTGAAAGAGTCTTGCTGCGTTGTGAGGCAGGATGCCACGCCCTTGCTTCTGATTGGCGCGTCCCCTTACTTGGGTTGGCCGTAGCTGCCTTCGAGAGCTCAATGTACCTGGCCATGTGAGGTGAAGAATTGAGAAGCAATACAGATCAATACAGTAATATATATAGTAGTAATATATATTATATATTACTAGTATACAGTATACTTTATATATACTCAATATATAATATATATATAATATACAGTAGTAACTCAGTAGTATATAGTAGTACAACACAGTCCACAGCACAGCTACTTGTCACTTCCATCAGCACAGGGTCTATCAATGACTCTTAGCACCGACACTGTGGGGCAGCGTGGGAGGTCCTGGTCTCCCACAAATTCCTTGGATGGTCTTGTCTCGTACCTGGGCGGTCCTGTGATATGCGATGCAGTGCGATGCAGGTACGTCTTCGTCTTTAATTGGACCCCAGCCTTGGATTCTTGCTCCTCTACGACTCCTCCACATGGCCTCATATTCAGCGCGTTCATGAATCCTGGCTGCAAACCAAGAGCAGGATAAACCAAGAGACTACGTCCGTGCAAGATTTTAAGCTGTGCGTAGTCTCAGGTCAGCACGAACAGCGGGGTAAAGGATGCACGAATCTGCGTGACATTCATCTGCTTGACATTCCTTGGGGTCATCAGGATGGCTTGCATGTGTGGATCTTCTATCTTCAATTTGCTGGATGCGTCAATCTCGCCAATCAAGGCATTGTGCCTTCAGCTCGGTGTCACATTCCACTTTTGGAAGTTATTCCCACATGCTGCAACTCCATGCTTCTGTAGCTCAGATTTGATTGTACAGGCTTTAGAAGACCCCATGTGAACATTTTGCTCAGTCAGACTTTTGCATTGCTATTTCTCAGCTGCTTTTTCTGCAGGTTTTGTGGCCAGTTTGTCTTGCAGCAGCAGTTTCATTGGGAGCAGTTGCAGCTTCGCTGTATACAACCTACAGCAACCTGCTCAAAATATTGGTAATCGGTCGGCAGACATGTCAGTCATGCGTACAAACTACTTTTGTCAGTTGATCCGTCTCATGTGGAAAAGATTCATTAGTCTTTTCGATGTTTTTCCTTTAATTGTGTGGCCGAACATTGAGGTGAGGCCACCATATTCCTTGGCTTTCTGGCGTTTGAAGCTTGCGCCAGCTCCTCATGCAGTCCACTCTGAGCACTGGCACCTGTCTTACGCTGAGGTTGGAGCCTACTTTCCATGTGTGAGCACTGTGAAAAGCCAAATTGTGCCAGAGGAGGCACGTGCTGGAGTCTACAATGTAACTTGGAGACACAAAACTCGAGTTTGAAACCTCCAAACTATCTAACTTTGAATCTATGCGCTTCGGGGAGTAATCTAGAGTTTGGATACGATATGGTCGTGGTGTAGCAGAACATCCAGGTATACCGGGTGCCGCTGAATCTTTGCGTTGTACTACTTCTACTTGGAGATCTGGAGTTTCTGGGCTTTGGACATCCCATTTTTGGATTGTCTCCATGTTGCGCCTGGGTTTCTCATTTTGACACGACATGTGCAGACAAGAACCCACTTTCTAATTATCATCCTCTGAAGCATTTTAGGCACGTAACATTATATCATGTCCTTTTGATTACTATGGCAGACTTTTGCCTTGCCCGCTGCAGTCTCGACATGCAGGGAACCAGTTCTGCACTTGGTGCCTCGATCTCGATGCTGAGGCTGAAGACATCTTTCGCCATTTGCAGCACGCTGCTATTATCCTCTGTGCTTGCAATTGCCTTCATTGGAGCTCAACCTCAAAGAATAGGTCAATGATCCTACGTGTGTACAAACTTCAGCAAGAAAGGAGCTCGTGTCAGATCCGTTGACACATTCCTCTTGCAGTTTCTATCACTAGTTTCCAGGTTTCAAGCAGTATTTTTCCTCGAAGTCTTAAAGCATCCGCGAAAGCATTGTTCACTTGACTTGTAGGTCTTTTGTGCCTAGAAGTTAGTACGATGAACTTCGGAAAAGTACTATGCTTGTACAGAAGGTCATACAGCTCTTGCTGGCACGAAAAAGAGAACTTTGGTGTGCTCTCTGCATCTCTCTGCATCTCTCTGCATCTCTCTGCATCTCGCTGCATCTTGCTGCATCTCGCTGCATCTTGCTGCATCTCGCTGCATCTCGCTGCATCTCGCTGCATCTCTTTGCTTTGTTTTTGTACCTCTTGCGTTTCTCCGGAAACTGCTTGGCAGCGCTTCGTGGTCTTGGCACTGCAGGTCCACCAAATTTTGTCGCTCGCAGAGATGTTGGAGCACGAGGTCAAGGTCACACTTGCAAGTGCAGGCGAAGCTGCGAATCTTTGCAGATATTTTACCAGGGTTTTGTTGTCGGAATACCTATGGACCTATGGATCAGTATGAGGGGTTATCAAGTACAGCAGTGTTTTCTTGTTGGCCAAGAGAAAGATACTCTTGAGCATACGGACACTGTTTTATTCGCTTGAGCGAACACCTTTATCATTTTTATTGCTACAATGGTTTCGGAGGCAAAACTTTGGTTTCAGCACAGGATTTACGAGTTGGCTTTTTGCAAGCCTTTGCTTGGGATGTGAAGTAGGGCTGGACAAGATGCAAGGAGCATGGTGATGTAAGCATGATCTTTCCACGAGCGCGTCAGGTTTTTTGGCAGACGGAATGCCCTACTCTTGGAATTTGCACTTGGCAATACAAGGGTTGTGAGATGCTTCTGGAAATGGGGGAGTTGCAAAGGTCGACTGCCCGTACCTCACCGAATTCGCAGGCCAAATGAATTCCTTCAGTTTTTTTTGCATCTGTCCAAGTATACATCAGTTTTTTTGAAACCGACTTCTGTTTCTGGCTGAGCACACCTGTCTTGACATCGTAGAGGTCCTGGAGAAAAAAATGATGACAGCATCCATAGCTTGACTTTGCGCTCCCTGGTTTGGGCTCAAAGGGTTTTGTTTTTGCAGCTTGCTGTGTCCTTGGCCCCATGGTTGGAGTCCTACTTCAAAATCTTTCACCAAAAAAAATCAGAAGTACAATGTCAAGATATGTGAAGCTTGAGTTTGTACTTGTCTGAAAGCAGGGTCTGAATCGAATGGTTTGAATGGTCTGAGGAACGGAGACACCGTGCCTCGAAAAGGCTTTGGCTGCTTGGTTTGTCGGAGCCTCGGTAGCTAAGCGCACCAAATTGCGATGAAGTTGGCGCTTGAGGCTGAGCCTAGCCGCTTCTTTCTTCGCAGAGGCAAGAGATCTTCTCAACAAAAAGGATCAACATAAATCACAGAGGCATTAAAAACAGTCAACATAAAAGGATATAAATGGGTAAGTGTTCCTTTAGAAAAGTTGGACAAATGCATTGAGTTGCCAGGGTTTGCTGACGTTTGCATCGAGCCCCGCTGCAAAAGGCCTGGAAATCAGAGCATTTTTGGATCTGAGAGATGAGAATAGAATCGAATAGAATCCAGTAGAATCTAATGAGGATAGATGAGAATAGATGAGAACATGTGAGAACTGAGGATCTTTGAGAGTGGCTCGTCGCGCTCAAGGGCAACCGGACCTGCCAGACGCAGGTATTGCAGTCATTGAGAAGGCTTGGTGCTGGAGCTGTGGAGCTGGCTGACGCTTACAGAACTCTCCCTCAGGTGGACAGAAAGACTCAGATGAAGGTGGGCACTTTCGGGTGTTGCATCCAGTCAATCTTGAGTCAATCTTGAGTCAATCTTGACTCCTTGAAGATTGAGTTGCCAGGAGCAGTTCGAGAAAGAGAAGTGGACACCTTAGGAGAAGAAGGGATGGGCCACTCTGGATGGAGCCACAAGCACAGCCAGCACAGCAAGTTGGCAACACAGAGGCACCGTAGAGGAAAGGCATGGAAAGAAACCAAGGAAGTGAACTTCCATGTCACTGTAAGGTGGTGGAGAGTGCTCTTGCACAACGATGACATCCACACTTTCGAGTACGTTACCAACTGTTTAGTCAAGGCCACGCTGAGAAACTGCTGCCACAGCGTCAGACAGACGTTTCACTTGCTCAGGTGGTCAAACATCTTTCACGTCGGAAAGCATACAACATCACCTGGGAGGTGGAACCAAAGTCACTTCTGCCACAGAGTTTGGGTACAGTAATTGCAAATGGCACTTTATTGAACAGCTTGTGCGGAGTGCAGGTTCAGAGCCTTTCAGTTAGTTGACTATCTGAACAAACGAAGAATTTTTGTCTCGCACAGTATCAAGTTGAAGCCATTTGAAGTCTCCTTTCTAATGTTTCCTTTGACATGGTTCCACTGGTCTACAAAGAACTTCTCTGGTTCGCCTCCGTGCTTCCGAGCTCCAGCTTTGGATAGCAAGAAACAGCCTATTCAAAGCTCCATCGGACTCCATCGTCACGATCTTGCGATAGAGAGCACAAAAAATCATGCCCAGGGAAGAACGATTATCTTCTTGCGTTCATGGCCTGAGATCCACCAAGTGACTCTAAGCATTATGCTTCAAACATTCATGCTTCAAACATTGTATTGGGCCACAATGAAAATGCCAATGTCTTAGTGTCCAGCATTTGTGCCAAATGGCCATTCGATGGCGTCTGTTCCTGACCATACGATGTCTTCGGCAAAAGCTTCAGTCGAGAGCTTGACGTTCAACGACGAAAGAAAAGATCCACCTCTGCATTTGGAATAGTTGTGAGAACATTTGTGATATGTTATGATCAAATGGGAGCCATCTGGGCTTCATGTCATTCTTCTGTGAACGGATTGATCAAGGACTACATCCTCGATGTTCTGGACCCTGTGCTTGAGAACTTGGTTTACGCGGCTATAGAATCTTGAAGAAGAAATAGAACGAATGAATACATATATTGTTCTCTTTTGTCTAGTGTTTCTGTCTTAACATCAGTCCTTTAGAGCTGTCTTCTCTCGCATTGCTCACCTGCCTAGGTAGCATCACCTGCGAAACCTCTAGACTCAAAGCTGCAAACTTTGGACGTAAAACAGTAAGCAGACTCCGAGCCACATCAAGCTACTGGTCTTAGTATGTCTTAGTGATTAGTGCATGTTGATTTTTTGCTTCCTCAGTTCAAGCTTCCAAGTGACTTTGTTTCCAAGCAGACTAAGGACTTCTTGATAAGATATATACGCAATCAGCGAGGTCTTTCAGATTCTGCACCTCCCAAGCATTTGTCTTTGGAAGCGAGCCCTGGAATTTGAATATTTGCATATTGCTGTTTCTTGCATTCTATTCAAATTCTATTTCTTGCAGTAGCTTGTCTTTGCGTGTCTTTCTATCGGACATAGTCTTGAGGTCGAGTGGCATGTGCAAACGTGCACGCATGTGCAAACGCATGAGATTGCCTTTCTTGCCTTTTTGTTTTGTTTTCAATTTCGCTACTCTTCGCGTTGGGGAATACTTGTCAGACCGGCAGCTGAGGACAAACCTCGATTTGAAGAAGCAATTGGGGAATATGCAGGCTTTCGTTCAAGATGTAGGTGCAATAGCCGTTGCCTTACGCTCATGTTTCCAGATAGAAAGGGTAGGTGTTTAGAAGCTCAAGCACTCTGCTGCATAGTGAGATTATATAACGTGATTCACGTGATCAATGTGCCAAGGTTGCAGAAAAAGCTGATTGTCCACCGAAGGACTGAAGCGCACTCAGTATGTGCAGCTCTCCAGACTAGCTGCAAGCTGGGTGGCACTGGGACTGACAGCAAAGTTACAGAGCGCACTGAAAATGGAAAGAGCCTCAAGTTCGGCAGACTAACTTCTCCCTGGTTTTGGAGAGCAAGGCAAAGCCAAACACTTCCTAAGAGGGAGGAAAACACATGATGCTCAATTGAGAGGGTTCTTCGGGTTTCTTCGGGATTCTTCATCATTTAAGGTTTTTGAGTTCACGAACTGTCTGCAGCCGAAAGTACTTTTCCAGCAACAGAGTTCCGGAAAATAGTTTTCTTTGCCAGTGTCTTCATGCGAACTTGGATCTCAACACATCCGCATTGCAAGCTTGCCATGTAACGAGTTTGAATTTCTTCCAACGGCAGTGCCATGGATGCTATCCTCCCCCTTTTTCACAGGCTTGTAAAGCAGTAACTGAGATGAATCATGGTCTGTAGCAGCAAGGAACAGCTATATAAGACTCACGTGTATGCAATCATTTTGTGTTGAGTCCTTTTCCTTCCCTCTCTCTCTCTCTCTGCTCTTCTGTGTGAGTGCGTCACGCATTCAGGTTTCAAGCCGGAAAAAGTTCACAAGACACACAAACACGGTAACCAGCGTCTCAAATACACGTGTGGTGGTTACCACAACATACATTCTAGTATAACAATGTCAGAGCACTTTCTCAGACAAATGTCGCTATGACAAAGTACTCTGGTACTCCGCCCTTTTCCGCCAAGACACTTGATATGGTGTAAGCAGGCAAGCACAGCAAAAACCCGCTCCATGAGCTGTTAGAGGAGCAAGCTGAAGAGGAAGAAGATGAGGAGGACGATGACGATGCTCCAGATGAACCTCCACCGCCACCCATCAACATGTCCAGGCTGGGCATTACCAACATGCAATTCTAGCAGTCGCACAAGGGCACCAGACACCAACTCCGGGAAATGACCCACATAATTAACATTTGATCATGGAATCGCCACATTGACTCTAGGTATGGAGAGTAAGCACATTAAGGTCATTAAGGGCAGTTGAACTGAATTGTGTCTCTTTGATTTCATTTGTGGCAGGCAGCGCGCATCCGTGAGTGCTGAAGCTTATGGATACTTGACTGACACACACACACACATGCAGCTTTGCGGAGATTTCTGGTAGACCAAACTGGTTGGACCCTATAGACTTGTTTTTTGCCTTTCTCGACGTGGACGATTCCAACGGGTTCAATTTCAAGCTGAGGCTCATGGAATCAGAAAAAACCTTTTGATCCGCCACACCATGCGAAAACAGAGGACTTGTGGCAGCTACAATGGCTACGTGTTGAGTTTACAAATTCTTTACTTCATGCGTTTGCAATGGTTACTGTATTTACTTTATGCTATGCGTTGTTTTTTGAAAGGAGCAGGCAGAAAGGCTGCATCGCATTCTATCCAGGCAGTGCAAACTTGGAAGTGTAAAAAAGCATTTTGTGCAAGCCATTTTTGTTTTTTTTTTTTGCACTCCTTTTTTTTTGTCGAGAGTATTGTTTGAGTCCTTCGTTCAGGTCGTTCATGTTCTCTACGCTTTCGAAGACGGACTTTGACGTTGTTGTGCTGCTCGCCATATACAGATCTCTGCAATGTTTGCGATGTTTGCTTTCAATTCTCATCCTGCGAATTGTTGCTATGGCCAACCAAAGGCTTGCCATGAAGGAAGTGTCGTTTCTGCCTGGGGAACAAATCATCAAAGAAGGTGATGACGGGGACTGCCGATTGCCAAGCTGCTCAGCAAAGGTTTGGAGTCTTGACGAAGACTTGTTGGTGTCAAGTACCTGCTTGCAGTCCAGGACTTCCTTTGCCTGATTGAAGAAGGCAAGCCCGAGTGCAAAAAGCTTATCGACGGTGAGGAGAAGGCTTGGATCTTAGATCTTCTTAGATCTTGACTTTGACTGTGAGTGTGGCTCGCAATTGGGCTTTCATCCGGGAGAAGCATGTTTTTATGCTTTCTCTGACATTTTTTCGTCGTTTTCTCTACATTTCTTTCCCCTCAAATTTTCGTGGTCAGGGTTGTTCTTTTTCACTGTGTGTTTGCTCTTTTTGCCGCTATGCATCTATTTGAATCATTGTTATTCTCACAATCACCTTCTTTGCTAGAAATACTTTCAAACCTTTTGTCAGCGACTGCTCCTTCAATATTCTTTACCTGGCAGGAAAAGAGATGTTCTCAGGACTTGTCTTTTTCAATTTTTGGTCACACTTGCCACCCTGCAAGATGCAGAATTCTGCTGACATGGAGTTTTGACCTTTCCCAGCTGTCACAATTTCCATCCTGCCAACAGAATCTTGGCTCCATGGTCCGGTAGGCTGCTCTTCCACGTTGCCCAGTCGAGAGTCAACTGGACTTTTTTGTAAACGTAAAGAAATCAACAAGGGTAACAGACACAGAAGTGCAAAGCATTCATTCAGAAGTTCTACAGGGTAGTGGTCTCTGTCTTTGTCTTTGTCTTTGTCTCTCTCTCTCTCTCTTTTGTCCCTGGCCTTTAGTGGGCTCAACTTCTTGAGCGGTTTTTCCAATGTGTCAATCGTCGAAATGGAAGTTTGCGGCAAGATCTTCTTACCAGAGTCCCCTCGCACCATTTTTGCAGTCATGAAAATCATCGAAAGTTGCATTTGCATTTGACCAAGGAAAGCAACGATGGATTTGGGATCTGAAAATCAACCAGTCATGGACATATCAAGCAACGCATGTTTTTTGTTGGCAATCATTTCTACTCTTAATAATGAGCAAACTGAATCTAGTGCCATCTTGTTGGCCTTCTGCCGGTGATTTAGCAATGAGGGTCTGCATAGACAGTTACCATGTTGCATTGAGCAGAATTAGAGTCTGAAGTTTATTGTTTTTTGTAAAGAGTATTTCCCAACACACTCAGCCGTGTCTGGATGTTACCATAAGTCTGAAAGTCCTACCAAGTGCTTCGCAGCGCACTGCTGTTCTTTTGGTGCACCACAGAGCATTGGCGAGGTCGTCAAACAATGCGGTCCCGGAGACATCTTCGGAGAGCTGGTGCTTTGGCTGTCCCAAACTGTCACGGCTGCCAAGGGGTCGCAACTAGTGAGGATGTGAGTCTGTGTAGCTTGTGATTTCACGTTAGGCACTACTCTACAATGCAAAGCGAGCAGCAAGCGTCTATGCAACTGACACTTGTGGCTTGGCTCGACACTGCAAAGAACTTGCGATTCAGCACTTGCACATTGAGGTGTAGCGTGGCAGTTGGATCGAGAAACTTTCAACCACATCGTGAAGGACACCAGAACCCAAAGCACAGCATGGCAAGAACCCCCTTTTTGGATTGAATGTTTGGCAGTGTGAAGGAGGCAGCATCCAGACAAACCGGCAAACACATTGAGCTGCTGGAGAAGGTGGATGATGTGAATGGGAGGGTGAAGGGCACTCCTTTCATTGACGTATGAAGCATAAGACAACCTTCTCGACCATGCTGCTTTGAGGTCACCATCTTCTTCTCCCTTGATGATTACCAGAGAATGCAAGTATCGGATGCCTTGAAGAGTCACACCTTCGAGAAGGACTTGTGATTCATGATGTCAAGCGATTGACCAGTGTCGTGCATCTACTGAGTCTGCTGGCAAAAAGTGGAGGATACATAGTTCGGTTCGGACTGGATATTGGGCGGTTTTCTTTGCATTTCAAACTTTCCAGGATTCGATTGTGATACAGCAAGGTGAGGAAGGAGATTACTTGCACCACTTTCAGAGTTTCATGAAGCTACACATCGTGCCGTTTGAAGCCCAGGTTGCGCTACACTTTGTGCATCTTTGAAGATCATCTTTGTGCATCTTTGTGCTATGGGAGGACAAGACTTTTACATCGTGGAGGAGGGGACCTTGGTCGCTCTGAAGAAGCGACCAGACTCCGAAGACTCTGAAGAGGTGCTTGTGCTGAAACCTCGAACTTAGTCAAAACAATTGTGAGTACTTCTTTAAGACTTAAAACTTCCTTTCTTAACCTAGAAACTTAGTTACAAGTTGAAAGCGATTTTTTCTTGATTTTCCTCCAAAACAGTTTCAACTTAGACCTCGCAGTGAAACGCAATGACAACCTGACTTGTATCTTGATGTACCATGCCTCAGGTGATGAGATATGCTGCCGGTAGCTATTTTGGTGAACTAGCCATGTTGAAGGCTGGGCCATGAAAGATGCAAATTCGGACAGAGCTTTTCGAAACTTTTGGGTCTTGTGATGTACTGGTGTCTGCAGTCCCTTTCTACTCAGATTCTACTTAGATTCTACTTAGATTCTACTCAGATTCTACTTAGATTCTACTTGTACCCTGGGTTACTTTGTGTTACACGATGTGTTACTGTTCTCTGCGATCAATCTATATCAATCTTGTTTGGAGTCCAGGAGGAACCTCGTGCTGCCACCGTCAAGGTGACCAGTGACACAGCAAAGGCACCAGGGAAATGTTGCAAGGAGACTGAGGAGACTGTAAGGAGACTGTAAGGAGACTGTACCACTACTAGGATTTGAACATTGATTTGATTGATTTAGTGTTTAAATCCGTTCGGGACTTCTGGAATAGACAAAGTCAGACAGGAAAGCGGCGTGAGTTGCCTTAATTTGACAGGTTTCTCTGTCTCTGGCACTGTTTCTGACTTTCGCAAGGTCTTGTCCCTGGATCGAAAATTGTTTGAAAGGTTCCTTGGCAAGGAATTCTGTGCAATTCTAGAGGAGAAAAAAGGTAAACAAACGAACTCATATATCTGAGTTATGTGGAATGCTTTGAATATCTTTGAATGCTTTATTTTAAGGAATTTATTCTATAAATTTGTAGTATTTCTATGCGTTTCTATGCATTTCTATGCATTTCTATGCATTTCTTCTATCTTCTTCACCTCTTTTTCTTCCTTTTCGCAGAGGTTGCTTGGACCGCTGCGTGAGTTGCTGCTGAAAAAGGCGGCGGACTACACGTGAATTCAAAGAATTTGGAGCGCTGATGCACAACTGAAAAGGTGCGAAAAGGTGCCATCCATGTGCCATCCATGTGCCATCCATGTGCTGCCGCTCTACTTTCACTCCGCAAATCTGGACGCCAAGCCACCGAAGCCTTTTTCAGGAACACGCAATCACACCCCACTCCCACACAATGACAAGCTCAGTTGTTGGTGGTCGTCCTGGCGGCGTTGTGCATAGTTTCAAATGTTTCAAAACCAAATTTCTGCCGCACGAAAAAGAATGCGAAGCTGGGAAAGACAAGAATCTTTAGGCCGTGATCGAAACTGTGAAGGCTCACAGCTCGGGCAAATCAACTGTCGCTTGCGTTTGGAAGGCAGGGTGTCGAGGGGCTTCCAAGTGTCATCGCAAGTTGAATCACGTGAGGGCACACTCAGTGAGGCACAGGCGGAGCAGTTCTGCCTCAAGCTGCAGCAGGATGGCCTTACGGTTTCGATTGAGCGGATCCCAGTCCTCCTTCGGAGCTGAGCGTGAGACCTTTTTTCAAGAGCTGAAAAGTGAAGCTGTCAACTATGAAATACTGTAAACTTGGAGGATAGGTGTGTCCAACGCAGGAATGGGTGGTGGGGATTCCGATGCAAAGTGGGCCAAAACGGTGATATTCGATTCAGTTTGTTGGTGGTCCATCCAGCAATAGGGTAAGGAGCATCCTGCAAGTAACGGTACAAAGATCCAAAAGGATGGAAGAGGCATCAGTGCCTAGACCAAATGCTTTGCAAGGTGAGGCAAGGGGTCGACGCAAGGGTTCCGAAACTCTTCCTGTTCAGACTGTTTTGGGCTCTGGCTTTGACCGCTTTTGTGCCTCCCATGACCTTAATGCAATGCGTCCTCTAATGCCCTATGTCCTACCTTGTGCAGCTGCAAGAATTGAGGAAACGACATGCTGTCCTGCAAAAGAGCTGGTGCCAGTGTCTTCATGCAAGTGATCATGCAGGTGAAGTTGAGAATCACAGGAAGGAGAGGAAAAGAAAAAAGGAGCAGAGGCAGAGGAAATCGGAGAGGACCGGAAAAAATAGTATGAAAAAAGAGAAGCAGCGGGGGATATGTGCACATATATATATATATATATATTATACGCGTGATATGATGATATGATATGATATGATATGATATGATATGATATGATATGATATGATATGATATGATCAATAATACATTTTCCTCATGCAGAATTCATACCGGTCGTCCAGTGTTGCTGCAAATTTCCTGCCGGGACCGCTCTCAGCTCAGGCACCGGACTCAAAGTTCGAAGGCAACAAAGGTGGCCAGTGACCAATGGAACGCGCCGGAAACCCGAAGTGTTTCACGAAGAAAGAGACCCAAAACTTTTCAAAGTCTTCTTGGTAATTGATATCACGAGGAAATTAGAGGCAAAGTTTGTTGACAACGGGTCTTGCCAGTTGCCACGACGCGAGTCATCCAAGATGGATGGCAGATTTCTTGGCATGGAAATTGCAGGAGACGTAAACGCAGTAAACGCAGTAAACGCTCTTGTCTATTTTCATTGCCTGAAACTCAAACTGAGAACAGTTGCTCTGCATTCTTTCAGAAACGTTTCTGAATTGATTGCGTCTCCACGATGAGAGCGGTGTGACCATTCGTTGGACAGCTGGGTGTAGTTATGGATGTCAAGGAAGGAGAGCTGAAGAATGGAGCAGGAAAAGGAGACAAAAATTGTGGGCCTGTACCGAAACCTTCCAGTGGTTGGAAACTAAAGCGGGAAGACGTCCGGATGCAGCAACTCTTGGGACGAGTTTTCTGAGAGACGTTTTCTCTTAAAAAAGAAGTAGTTTCTCTCATTTCTCTCCTTACGCTTTTCTAAGGCAAGTTTTTTCGTTTCATCCTTTTTTGGAGCAGTCAGAGTGGCTCTTGGAGGTGATGCTGCCGGCCATGGCCCTTTCCAACGGAGGGTGCCTTGATTTAAACCTTTGTCATAAGCACATCGTCCTGTGCTCACGCAACAGCTCCTCTTTAAGGGCCGACGCTGGCAATGTTCATTGAACACTTGAAAGAACTCTGCTTCTTCTGATTCTTTTTGGATTGTTCTCTTTCACTTTGGATTCTTCTTGTGGTATCACTGAAGCAACCTGTGATGTGCTCAGAGCTCTGCCGCTGTGAGGGCATCTCCTGAGCGCAGCTATGAGAGCATGCGGCAGGCGATGCAGGAGCCGTTTGGATTCCCTTTATTTGCATGCAATCACTGGCAATCACCTTTAGTCGTGCATCTGGAGGACATGCAGAAGCGATGTGAAAGTCTGTTAGCTCGAGTTCACAAGGAAAGTGAGGAGAGCCACCTGGTGGATTTATCTTTGAGCAAATTCCATGGGACTACAGCCTGTAGCTATTGGCAGTTTGATTTGTCCAGGCGAATCTGGAGCTATCAAAAGCCAGAGCAGGTGCTGAGGTGCAGAGCATCATGCGGAGCACGGTGCAGAGCATGGTGTAGCATGGCCTGTTGCTTTCGAGTTTTGAACTGTGAATTGTTCAGTGCTAAGAATGGCAACAGAAGTGGCAACAGCAACAGTTGCCACGAGGAGACTTCCCGCAAATTGTCAGAGCAGGTGCCGTGTTGCTGGACGAAAATCAACTAGTTGAATCTTCCCTTTGGGCTTTTGACTGAAGGAGTGGCTCTTTTTGCTGGGAGCTTGGGGAGGATACAGTAACCGAACAAAGAAACCATGTATGAACCAGAGGTTCCTGATCTGATCATGTCCAGATTCTCTCATAGTATCCAAAGTTAAATGGTTGGTCATGCCTGACTTGACACAGAAGCAGTTGCTGATCATCAGAAGAAACAAAACCCATACGTGTGAATTATATAACCTGTCTTAAGTTGTGTATGTTGCGTACTCTCTTTGGGAATTAAGTTTGATGTACTCCATGTGTTATTTTGTGCGTTGCATGTTTTCAAGCTTAAACTGCTTGTAAATCATAGCAAATTTCTTTCAGCGGAGCGCTTTCGTCAAGTGAGTTTTGTCAACTTTTGCTGTTGAGAATATGTTGAAATGTGTACCTCACAGATAGTGGACCCATGTGCACCTCACAATTGTAAAGTTACGCGCAAACCCCCCAGTTCGCCCTGTGGGCGAACTGGGGGGTTTGAGCGTAATAGTTTATGGTTTATAGTTTAAGGGTTTTAGGGTTTATGGTTTTAGGGTTTATGGTTTCAAGGTTTTATCGTTTTTCTCAAACGTTTTTAGGTGTTTGGCTTTACGGTTTATCGTTTTAGGGTTTATGGTTTAGGGTTTTAGGGTTTATGGTTTTAGGGTTTTAGGGTTTTAGGGTTGTATGTCTCCAGAATGCAAGCAAAACACAGGTCAAGGACCTGCGCGCGCCGTCAAGATACGCTTCATGTCACACATGTGCATTTTGTCCCGTAAAAACCAATGTTTTTTGACGTTCCAACACGCTGACGACAGAGGCGCGGGCAAACTGAGGTATTTGCCCGTAAAGTTACCATGAAATCGAGGTGCTGAATCGCAGACTTTCGCCAGGTCAGTCACCAGAACGAGGAAATGTCCAGATTGGCACGGGCCTCAAGGTCTAATTAAAAGGAGTGATAAAACGAGTTATCAAAGGAGTCCTGAAAGGAGTCCTGAAAGGAGTCATAGGGGGAATGCCACTTGGAATGCAGCTTCTTGGAATGCAGCTTTGGAATGCCTCGAGAAAGGGGGAACTTTGCCTCGCAAGCTGCGCAAGGCCAGGCTCAAGGCGAATGCGGAGGAGCAGCTCGAGGCACAAAGCTCAGTCCAATGCATTGCCAATGCACGGCATATGTCAAACACACTTAATGCATACAAGTATGTCATACAAGTATGTCCTCCATATGTCATATGTCTATCAAAATTTCGGTTCATTTGTTCAGTGAATCTGTATGCAGACTTCATTTCTTTCACTTTAACAGAAGTCTTGAAATGTCCTGTGTCAAAGGATGTCCGCAAGAAAAGCAGGATAGAAGCTGAACTTCGAGAACAGGACTGAGCTTGATAGCACATGTTTGCTGCATTTGGTTTTAATCCCTGCTGATGCCAATGCCCCAGCGGAAAAGACAAGAAAACATGAAGGATTGCAAAGTTCAGTGAATGTCAATTGATTATTGCCAAAGAATCACAACATGGTGAATTGTGCAACGGCATGCGACCACAATGCGTCTAACAGTTGTGACCCACACCAAGCAGCATTCGCAACATGAAAATACACAACATCAACTAGACGTACACAACGATTTAGAGCTCCATCCAATGCTGGCTGCTCGCCAGAAAGTCTTGTCCTCAGTGCAAGGATGCACAAAGCACTTTCCACATGGATATCTCTTCTCGATGCAGACCTGACTCGTCCCAACTTGGTTTTTTAGGTTGCAATCCCGTTCTATGCAAGAAGGTTTGTGCCTCAGACTGTTTGCATACCACCTCTGATTGGTGTTAAGTGACCGACGCAGCAAACAATAATTCAATGATGAATACATTTGCTTAGCGGAATGTGTTTGCATTTGGATACAGCGATGGAAGGCATGAACCGATCAAGTTCTTTTGGTCATACTTGGCCCGGGGTCTTTCTGTTTTATCAGCGCCTGATCAGTGGAGCAGATAGATGAAGGCGTCGGTAGGGACTAAGATGACCCTCTGGCTTCGCACTGAATAGTCCAGACTGGGCATATTTTGTGTGCAAGAGAACGCTGTTTGCATCCAGTTCTTCCTAGGCGTCAAATCTTTGACACGTCGAGCCTGCATGTTAGTGAAAAAATCAACAGGTTAAACAGGATAGAACCTCGGATACAGCTGGATACTACGCCAATGGCATGGTTTGTGGAGTTGGATCTGGGATCTGGACTAAAAGGCTGCACATGTTTGGTGCAAGGCCTGAATACTACACTCGGGTGTTCGGAGAGCTGAAGCGAGGAGAGATCCTCGAGTGGTACAACATCGATTGGGAGGCTGGCTTTTGCCGATGTGAAACTGTCATCTCTTGTCATCTCTTGTGCCTTACCTATCCTGTCCTATCCTTACGTGTCACTGGGATATCTTTCTTGTTCAAGCGACGCCAAGGAACTTGAGCCAGTGTTGATGAGCTTCTTTCAGTCCAAACCACGGAGAATCCTCGACATTGGATGTGGCAGCTTGGCATAGCTTGGCACATGGACATCACCTTGCACATCTCTGCACTCGCACAGCCGCACACGGTTTGCTTTGAGGTACCTCACGCTTGCCAGCGCAGCTGGCTACTCGCCAGCTTGCACGACTTGTCGTTGGTCACGACATTTCTCCAGAAGCTATTGCACAGCAGAAGGCTGAATAGATTGCGATTCTTCTGGAAATTGCGGTCAGACTTTGAAACCAGACAAGCTTGCTAGCCAGAGTTCTACGAGAATTTTCTAGTCTCTCTTGTATTCATATCAAGTTGCATAATTTGTTTCGACGAATCTGAAAGAAAGGAAACAGAAAGAATTCGTTTCCTTGTACAGAAAGAAAGGAAAAAGAAAGAATTAACTTTGTTCTGTATTTTGGAAAAAATTCACTCCTGTCAGAACAGGCGCTGGCTCCTCCGAGAAGTTGAAGCCTTGTATCCACGGAAAGCAGAGTACAGCCGCAGGGTCAACAAACGGATGTTCTTCCAAGGCCCAGGAACGTGTCAGCTCCTTTTCAGAGTGGGAGATGTGAGCAGGTGCGAGTCTCGATGCACAGCCTTCAGAGTGCAAGAAATGCTAAGTAGGTAAAATGCGATCTGTTGCCCAATGTGGAAGACTCCAAGAGACAACGCCAGAGAGGACAACAAAGAGCAATAGCAATCGGATATGATCTGCAGCATGAGGAGTGCTTGCAACCAGAAGATTCTGCTTCGAGTAACTTCCTCTCGAATATTTACTTCTCAAGTGCTTTCATAAAAGTGCTTGCAACATCCAAGATTCTGCACTTTTTCGATGTTTCGTTTCTTCCTTCGAATGTTTGGCAAAGCCAAACCGAAATCAACACTGAGCAAAGCTTGCCAGCAGGTAGCGATGGTGAACCAACTCGTTGAAGGTTCAAAGGTTTGAAAAAGGGGAGGACTGGTTTTAGACGATAACAAGAGTTCTGCTCATAAGATTTACAAGTCGCCTTAAGACATCACTAGTCCGATTGATGATATGGAAGATGAGGTTGCCATATCCAGACAGATGCTTTGACATCGTCCTGGAGTCCAGCCCTAAGACACACTGCCGGTCAGTCAGAAACTCCATCTCTAAGAAAGACAAGAAGCTCATTTTCCCAATTTGTGAGACATCAAACAGAAACAGAGAAAGAGAGAGAGAGAGAGAGATTTTGAGGAAAGGCCTGTTCGATGCTTTGAGAAGCACGAGGCGGAGCAGTGTTTGTGATTTGTAAAAAGATTTCTAGCTGTAAATATCTGGAAAGGGATAATTCAGTGTCATCCAGTGCACGTTGAATGCTTGGTGAACGGATTCGTAGATCATGGTGCTTTGCAAAAGGAGAGGTGCAGGGCAACTTCCAATGGTGCTGACTGAAGCTATTGGCTCAGTAGCTGCACAGAAGGGAACAGGCAGAGTGGCAGAGTCAGTTTGTTGGTAGTTCAGAAGCAGTCCAAGTAGTTCAAGCCGTCCAATCTTTCGTCATGCTTTGGTTTAGCGTGATGAGTTTGCAGAGAGGCCTGGAGGGTTCTTTCGCCTGGCTTGGGTCTCAATTAAAGCACTGACAGGGGAAACTCGTTGTGAAACATGGTGAAAGCATGGTGAAAGCTTACAGTCAAAACTGGGGACACTTCCACAACCCGCAGTGAGGAGGTGCCCTCATCTCTATGTCTCAGCCTGGACAAGTAGAAATGACGGCGACACCGTTGACTTTCACGTGGTTGCGCCAGATACAAGAGGCCAAGACACGACAGACTGAAAGCAAGAAACAAACTTTTGAATCTGCGCTCTTTTCATTCTTTTCTTTTATTTTCATTCGATATTTGTGAGTTCCACTTTTTCGTGACAGTAGAAGCTCTGCTGTTGGTGCACAGGCTGGCTTGCAACCATCGCCAGTATTTACTCAGGAGGTGGTTCAAGAGTCTCATGTTACACAGAGATCTTTCACCAAGATGTAAATTCAATGTAGATCCTGTTGAGCTGCACACCCTAAAGGATCCAATGCACAATTAGGATCAATTAGGCCAAAATATTTTCGAATTATCATGTTGTAGACTTGCACTTGTGAGCAGGTGTAGGTTTGCCGCACTTCGATAGATTGCCGGGATTGCCGCCCGGAAGTAGAAAACGCAGTGTCATCCCGAAAACATAATGGCAGGGTTAAGTATGGCAATATATCAAGGAAGACTGACAACCTGAAAACTTCGAACTGAGCCGAAATTCGTAAAGTCACTCTGCAAAATGTCATGAAGTCACTGCAAAAAGTTTGAAATGCCACATGCCACAAAGTGGCCGCGAAAACTCGAAAAGTCTGAAACGTGCAGTTCCCCTTCACATCCCTTCACATCCCTTGACTCTTCCCAGGCTTTGGAGTTTAAAGGTTGACAAAGCGCAACAGTTGCTGCACTGCCTCGCAAAGAAAACGAAAACGCAAAGCTGCCTCTCACGGTGCTTCAAAAGTCCAAAAGCGGTGCTTCAACGTGGAACAACTTCACTGCGGACACGTGAAAGCTCAACGAGCGGAGCAGTAAAAACGTCACAGCGAGACTTTTAACACTGAAATTTTCAGCAAACATTGAAAAAGTGAAATGTACTAAAATGTAACAAAGTTTGTAACAAAGTCAAATTCAACATTCTCAAGGTGTCAAATTTCTGGATGCATTGCACTACAAAATTCAAGAACAAGAAAAGACCCAAATGCAACTGTGACAAAGTCATAACGCTAACTCAATCTTTGCTTTCATTGGCGGGGCAGGTGTAGTTCCTTTGCATTCTGATTGCTATCGTTGTAATCTCATGAGAACGTTATCAGTAGAATCTATTGCGGTATATTATTGCAGTGATCTGTTCGTGAGATTTCCGGCCTCGTCTTTATGTGACTTTCCTTGTCGTCCTGCAACTTTGAATTGATGGATTGTGGAACTCCGATTCAGACACTTTCGCGCTTCAGAAGTTTCAATTCAGCAACTCCTCAACAACTCTCCTGATTCAGCAATCCCTGAGTCCCTAAATCTGAGCGTGCGGGAGTTGGGAAATCCGTCTTTCGAGCCGCGGAATCCGCTTTTGACCCTCTTGAAGAAACAAATCTGACAAACCTTGCCACGAAAGATTTTTCAGTAATCATATCAGGATGGAACGTGCTGGGCAGTCATTCCGTATAGAATGCATGCATGCAGGATGCTGGCAGAGAGCGTTCTTGCACAAACAAACAGGCAGAGGGTATAGCAGAACTTTTGATAAAGCCAAATTCCATTGTCACGAAAGCTAGCGTCAGCTAGCTGAAGTTGCTCTCGCTTTAGCAAGTAATTGCAGCAGGCACAGAACCTCCAACTATTGGGCCCCCGCTCCCCCTCATCTGGCTCAATTCCTCCCAGGGTCGTTGCACGTTGCAGTTTTCTTCAACAAAATGAATGCATGCTTTATCGTTGTCTGTTTTTCAGTCAAGCCTTTTGCAATGCTAGCTTTCGTCACCTCCCCCTGGCCTCAAGTTGCTTGGTCTTTTTTGCACTTTAGTTTCGGGTCACCTCAAACTGCATTCCAGAGATCATTTGGTTCCACCTACTGTATAGTTCTTGTGGCGAATCAATCTGCTTACAGTCTCGTGAGGCTGGAAGATTGGAAGAGCGCGGTGTTTGCTGCTTCAGTGCGATCAAACCTGGAAAAAGACAACAAGTGCAAGCGGATAAGCCGGAAAGTGTCCCACAACTTGTTTCAAGATCATTTCAAGAGCTGGGAAGGACTTCAAAAGAAAGCTTTCAGCAGCAAATAAAGAAGCAGACGACAGGCAGTTCCATGTGCTGTCAGAAGGATGTTGCCAACTGTAAATGATCTGCAGTCAGATGCACTTGCCGCCCTTGCCGCCCCTTTGCCCTAAGGTGTGATGCTTTGCAACTTGGACTTGTCAACAAGCTGCATTTGACGCAAAGGGCCATGGAGAAGGCGTGCACATCTGCAGAGAGACTTCCGCTTCACCGCTGAATCACTTTGTGGCTACACTTTACTTTGCACAGTTCCGCTTTCGACTTCTTAAAATCTTCAAACTCTTCGTGGCTGCAGCAATACGTTCCAATGCACGAATCATCTCTCACATATACCAGATGCAGGTCCTGGATGAGGAAAATAGAACCTTACAATACAGTATCAATACAGTAAGACTCAGTAAGACTCCGTAACACTCAGGAAGACTCTGTAAGACTCAGAAAGCACTCAGTAAGACCTCGGAAAAAATTGCAACACCACAGCCTCAAAGAGCAATTGGCTGCTTCAAGCCTCGATGCCACATTTCGATGGAGGAGATCTCTCTCTTTGCCTCTGGAGTTGAACAAAGTTGAAATTTGAGTATTTGCCTCAAAGCTATCTTTGAACATCTGGATTTCACGTTTCATTCCCTGTAGCTCTTTGGCTTGAGCAATAGAGCACTTCCAAAGTTTGAAAAAGATGCCGCACACACACAGGAAGCAGTGAAGACTGAAATGAATCAAGTGCAACCAGCATCGCTGTAATCCTTTAATTTGCGGACAGGGTCTTTGGAGCTTGGAGTGGGTCTTGGCAGATGTGAGCTTAACATTGCAAGCAAATTGGGTTGCATGAATGGCATTCACAAAGTCTTGAGCCGAAGCTTCCAGATGGTTGCTTCATTCTTGTCGGAAGCTCGGAGGACGAACCTTGTCTCAGGGACTGTTTTGGTGAAACTGAAGTATTCTGACCTCATCAAAACGTACAGCAAAATTGTGGCCTTGCAGTTGCCCGAAGGTCAAATGAAAGTACACCGGGACAAGGTAAATAAGGGCAAAGGGAAGAAGGACTGCAGAATATCTTGCGAACTCGCGAGAGTGTTCTCACAGTGCTCCTGCTGTTCGAAGTGATGGGTCATTGAGGCGTCAAGTTTGCAGACTTTCAGAGTTAGATCATCCTGGAAGGAGAAGGTCTCAAAGTCTGAAAAGAAGGACACTTGGAGATGCAGATTTTCACGCAGTACAAAAGCTGCAGCTGACCACTGCTAAGCAATGCTAGGTAGTTTGGAGCAGCACTATATGTGGCCTTGCAAGAAGCTGGTTTGACAATGAAGGAGAAAGACCAACGCAGAGTCCGCAAGAAAAGAGAAGAACACAAAGGCAAAGATGGCTCGTCGAAGAAGCGAAAATCTGGCCAATCGCCAAGTTTCAAGCTGAACTTCTTTCGTAAGCTTGGTCTAGCTTTTGTATTGTATTCAATGTGATCCCTTCTCGTTTAATAATTTGCCTAGCTTTCTTAACCTGGGGTTCCAAAAACGCTGTGCTTGGAAATGCAGTTTGGAGTCTGGAGTTTTAGTTCTCAACTTTGTGTTTCGTTTTTGCGTCCTTGCTGCTGGATTTGCCTTTCTCGGGAAACAATTTGTAAAATTGTTCCTTACCTGGTCATGAGAGTTGCGTTCTGCATTTTGGGTGATTGCCAATCCCAAGAATCACGTTGCAAGAGTAAGACCCGATCGTCCTTCGAGCAAGATGCCACTCACTGGAAGGCATGATGCCGCATGCGAAACGGATTTGATTTGAATCTTGGTAATTTGTATAGCAGCTTCTCAAGCTCTGTGTCCTCACCGCTATCACAATGAGGTTTCATCCCCACCTGCCCCTCTCTCACTCTCTCACTGGCTCTCACTCAGTCCCACTCTCTCTCTCTCTCTTTCTCTTGCTGTTTCTCTCTCTGTCTTCTCCTTTCTCTCTCTCTTCTCGCTTTTATCCATTTTCTCTTTTTTCTCTTTCCGCTCTCTTCTCTCTCTTCCCTCTTGTTCTTCTCTCTCCCTCGCACAACTTTCATCCTTGTCCTTTTCTTCCTAATCCCTCTCTTCTGTCTCGCGCTGCCCAAACTACACCTGAACGCCACACCTGCTATTAGCTGCTCATTCACTGCATTACTGTAACTTCTTTACTTCCCACCTACAGTACTTTTTATGAATATACCATTTGGCATCCCTTGCCCAACTTACCCACTGTGAACTCTGCGAAACACCCATAATACTGGAAGGAATCAGGGAATAAGAGCCAGCACAACATCAAAAACCCAACTTGCAAAAAACAACGATAGGATATTTTGATTGTATTCTCCAAGCATCAATTCTTCTATTGCGCGGAAGTGGTGATCCACTTTGCTTGAAGAGTTTGCATTCTTCTGTGGTGCCTCAAGACTATCGAGCTCAATCTCCGGAAGATGCACCATTTGCTGTTTTCTTCCCTGCCAAACCTGCGCCACTAGGAAAGCTAGAACCACTCCCTGCTAAACACCAGTTGTGCAGCAAGATTGCGTCACTCCCCTCCAGACCAGTTTCCACTATTTTTTCAAGTGATATCCTCCACAATGCCTTCCTGCATGCTGCAGCGAGTAGCTGACTTCTGAGCAAAGTTTTGAAAGAGTACACCCAGTAGGTAGCTAGCTAGAAGAGGAACTTGTTTTGATTCTTTCACTGTTTGGGTGATGCAAAGGTCATCAGCATGAGTCAGCAGTGAAATCCTCAGGAGTTTGGAGTTTTTGAACTTGGCAATTTGAATCAAGACTTTGAATCAAGACAATCAAGGCCTTTTGGGATTCTCTTCATGGGGATGAAGTGGACCCAGCTGACCAGGCGTTGGGTCGGACCAGGGCCTTCACAGTCAGCAATTCCTTTCTTTGCGACTGCTATGAGCAGGTTCCGAGTGGGGAGCCATGGGAGCCCTTGGCACAGCACTGGGCATCGATGTCCAAAGTGGCTTCTGAGAGCGAGGCCCCCCTCTCCAGATTTTCAAGTAACACAGAAAATTAGATCTAAAGAAAGCCCAAGATCTTCATCTTCGCTTTAGATGCTCCAGATGCTTCTGCACTGTGAGGTTCCCGTCTACACCGCTCCTGAGGCATTGGAGAGATGAAACATGTTTACACTGCCTCACAATCTTTTCTCCAGGAAGCTCTGAAATACCTTCCTGAGCGCTTTTTGGCTTTCCAGAAGGTGAGGGTGTGTTGGGGTACCTGGGCTGGCACACAAGTTTCCGTCTTGAGCGATGACAGGCTTCGTGGCCAAGTGAGCCCCACGAAAAATTTGCAGCCCTCGCTGCCGTTGCCAAAATAGTCACGCAGTTTGAGCAGAGCGATTTCACCCACTTCTTGCGGAGCTTGCAGCTGATCTTGGTGGGGCGAAGACGCAGCGAAGAAGCGATTGACGTTGACGAAGCCGGGCCACCGCTCCGACGCAAAGCCTTCTTTCCAGAGCCTAAGCAGCAACCTGCACCGAAGCCACGGATTCCACCACCACCGCCGCCACCTGCACCGCCACAACCCTTGCAACCCCCACCTCCACCAGGGCCAAAACATGTGCCGAAGGAACAGGCCCAATCCTCTCAAGAGGATCCAAAGGCTGTTCCAAAACTCCAGCCTGTTGCACCATCGTCATCTTCAGATACCGAAACTGAAACAAGAGAGAAAGCAGGAGCAAAAGAAACAGAAGAAACAAGAGAAGCGGCTGCTGCGCGGAAGAAAGCTGATGCAGCAGCATTGGATGTGGTCTATGACCTCTGTCAGGCCTTGAAAGAGTACCCAGGTAGTAGCAGGTAGTACCAGGTAGTATCCATGTAGCACTGGAAGTGCATGTGGTTCACTGAGTTCACTGCATGTTGTTCTCGACCAGGCACAGAATGAGAGACCTTGCCACACGGAGGAAGCGTTGCACCTGGAAAACTTTAGGCGAGGTGAGCTGAGTGAGCCATGCAGACCTCCCTTTGCGGCGTGCCATGTGCTGCCTGTGCTGCCTGTGCTAACATTTGCACTAGGCTTTTCACCAAGGAGGTCTTTGCAGCAGCCACCCAGACCAAGCACTGGGAAGAAGTCACTTGCTTGAGCTTCTGGTCCTTCCAATGCAATATGTTGGCCGGAAGCAAGTGCTCCGTGAACACAGTGAAGGTACTTGAGCAGATTAGATTCTATGAATTTCTATGAATTCAATATATTGTTCTTGTCGTTTCTCTTAAGAATTCAACGTATGAATATGAATCTCAATGTATTAATGGATGGTCAGATTTTTGAATACAACCTTCCAAGACACTTCCCGGCTCTGCGAAGTCATTACGGGACTCGAGTCCATGACCATACCAAGAAAACTTTTGACCTTCTCGCCACACACTGAGGGCTGTCATTTTTTTTCTTCATTTTTTGAATTGAAAACTATTGTTTTCCATCAGTTTTCTATTTTTGAGTCTGCAGGCTCAAGTTTTCCGGGAGCAAATGCATGAACAATGAAAAAGAATGTAAACAAAAAAATCAAAGACTTGTAGGCAGCACCGATCAATAAAGATCTCGAATATTCTTTTTCATATTTTTTTGTTGTGTACATTTTTACATTTTCAGGTCTGCAGGCTCAAGACATCCACGATTCGAGTGCGAACCGGAGCAAAGCCCTGCAAAAACAGCAAGAATTAAAAGCATGTATATAAAGATAATGTAAAAATAATGATGGTAGCAATTGTGAAATTAATGAAAAGATGATGAACATCAATTTTCCAGAATGTCGCTACCTGAGAGCCTCTAAATACAAAACATGAGAAAACCATACCCCTCAGGCAGAAAAGGTAGTTCAGATTTAGATTTATTTTGTTCACGTGACAGGAGACCAGTCAAGCGGAAGAAGATACCAAAGAATGTAGAATTGGTTAAGAATTGGTTTTCCAGTTTTTGGCGCCGATTCTTGTTGCAAGAAGGAAACATCGAAACTCCTTGCCTCAGACTTGTGGCAAACGATGGAAGTCAAATTTCAAGATAGAGTTCCTCACACTTGCCCCCCCTCCTCCCCAGAAGGTGCTGCCAGCAAACTTAAGCTCAGCCCTTGTACTTGACCCTCAATAAATCATTGAAGCATATAGTGCCTGTGTCCTTCATGTTTGCTTGCAACTTTTTGGCAGGCAGTAAATTGTCAAAGTTGTTTCATTCAAGTCGGTGCAAGGAATTCGAAATTGCATCCTGCATACTTGGCCCCGCTTGGCTCTCCCAAATGCTTCCTCATTGTATTAGATTGAAGTCTTATTGTCAAGTTTGTGCCTCCGACATTCGCGACGCCCTTCACAGCTGAACCCATGTTTTTTGCACAGATGGTGCAAAACCCTTGCGAAACCTGATCCAATGGCCAGACCCGTTGCCGTCCCCAACACAAGCCTTGCAACACAAGATTGAGTCCCTGTTTGGTTGGACCAGTTTCCACTTGCATTGCTGAAAACCTCACAACAAGCAACCCTGCAAACAGGAATTGCCGCAATTCTGTGAGAATCCATCTGGTAGGGAACTGGTTCAGAAAGAACTTTCTCTTTTACAAGTCTTTCATTCTTTTGTCCCAAAGCTGTAGTTGATTTTGCACAAATGTTTGCTTTTTAGATCCTCGTCATATCAATGCTGTCGCTGTAGCAGTAGCTGTTGATGTTCGACAGTTATGTTCGCCGTGTTAGCAGTATTGATACATTACATGATATGACAACGATATACAGATTGATATCTAAATGATATATATGAATATATATACATGTATGCTTTCCTTACACTTTCCTTATATTTTCCTTATGCTTTCGATGCTCCTTGTGTTCGCAGCACAAGGCTTGGCGAGGGACCAGCTTCCCTGAAAATCTTCGACCCGAGGCCACAGAGTCACCGTTGCATCGTTGCGCCTTTGGAGTCTCTGCCTCTGCCTCTGCCGCTGAGGCATCTCAGGCCTTCCTTCAAAATATCTTGGACTGTGCGACTGGGAAAGATCCGGCCGTGCAACTCTTAGAAACGAAAAAATCAGATAGTGTCTCTGTCGGTGCTGGTCCTCACCTTCTAGTTTGGCTTTAGATCTTCAGAGGCCGCTGCACTGGCAATTGCTGCTTTATCCCGGGCCCATTTAATCAAGAGGCAGTCTGTGGAGGAGCCTTGTCTGCCACAAGCATCACGAGGTTGCCCAAGTCCTCGAAAGTTTCACTCACAATCATGTAAGTCATGTATTTATTGGTCTTCATGTTTCTTGATGATTCAGGTTTTTCAGGCGTAGTGGTTTGCACACGATTTAAGCCTACAGGCCAGATCAAAGTGTGCCAGGGAACAGAACAGGGGCCAATTGGCAATTGAAATGTCCCACGTTTGGGTTCTCTCTAGAAGTTGTGTCGCATTTTCTTACTTTTGCGAGTCTTCGTATGCAGTGCTGTCTAAGGAATTCTTCCTAGCCAAAGTGGAAACTGATAATCCCACTATGTGGCAAATCTTGCCGCCGTCCCAGCTTGCAGCGAGCCAACGTATGTAAACACACACACACAGAGATACATATTCATACATAATTGCATAAACACATATATATATATACACATTACACATATATATATATATACATATATATGTGTGGACAGACTCAGGCAATGGCACTTTGAATCAAGGAAAACACCATCTCAGACCAAGTCATAGCAAGCCTGCACATGACATGGGATGCAATGCCATGTCGAAGATGAAAATCACCGCCCAAACGATGACCCTCTTTGGAATCGTTTGATGCGTGACTTCCACATCCAGGTCGTTGCTACTATTTCACTGGTTTCCACAGAATAAGACGGTGCGCATGGTGGCGGTGTTGAGTCTTGAATGGACGGAGACACGGGAAAAAGGGCATGATGTAGGGATCCAGTCAATCTAGTCCTGCAAATATTTGTTTGATACAAGGGTTGCTTTCTTGCCAGGCAGGGTGGGGCTGGTCGCGCGTCGGCTGGTCCTGGTCTGAATGGTCCCTCAGAAGCCAATATTTCAATAGGCTGAAGCCGGTTGGAGCAACATATTGCAATGACCGTTGTGCGTACTTTCAGTCTCTGAACATGGGTCACTTGCGTCAAGTATTTACGAATGAAAAGCATCATTTACGGAAGGGTGGAAGAGCCAAGTGTGCAGTTGTGGCAGCTGTCCGAGGTGGAAGTTGGTTGAGCGACTTCTGAACAAAGCCCAGAAGACCTCCCGCGAATCCGCTTTCAAAGCGCTCAAGGGCGCACTGGTTCGAATGCAGGCGCTGACATGTTTCAAGTTTGTACGTGGGTGGAATCCAGCTTGAATTTCCGCATACACTTTCAACGGCCAAGGAACAAAAAGGTTGCAGACACATTTTTCTGAAGGCGTTTGATCCTTGGGAGTTTTCCATTGAGAAGCTCCTTCACAATCGATCCCACCCAAGGCCCTTTGACGAGCTGCGTCGTCAGATGTTGATTGACAGGTGTGCAGCTCAAGCTGCTGAAATGTCAGCTGGTCGCAGATGGATCGTTGCAGAGCGACCCCGAGGCTGTCTTTGTTGGCACCAGAGATTGATGTCAGCACAGAAGCGAAGGTTGGGCCACGCTTCTTTGTGTCTGAAGCACTGTGATTTACCAAGCCGCAAGGCCAAAGAGGCGCTTGCCCCGCTGAAATTTTGGCGGAGCTGAGCTGCTGAGCGTTCGCAGTGAGAAAAGGTTTTGCAGTGCCGATGAGTCGAAAACGTTTCCTGTGCTCTACTGTGCTACACGTCCCTGTGCTGTGCTGTGCTGCTGACATCCGTGGAAACAAACAGTGGCGACTTCTGACATCCGTGGATACAAAGACGAGATTTAGATTGACAGCTCCTGTGAAGGACTCTGTAACTGTTGTCTCTGGTGGTCACAATCCCATTCGTGACTATGTCAAAGCAATTCTGGACGAGGCCTGATATGAAGAGAATCTAAGGGAAACAGAATCTTGAGAAGTTACCAACTCGTCCAGGTTTCTTCTCGAGAGAGGCATTCTGCGGATATCTCAATCGAGACAGTCTGGAAGCGTTTGTTTCATTTGATGTTTCTTCTTGATCAAAAGTTAGTGACAGTTACTTGTAGCAGTTACTTGTAGCATCTTAAAAACATTTTTGGTAGCCTGTTATGAGTGGACTTATGCAGTGCAGGTTTCTTCCTCTGGCCGAGGTGGTCCTGCGAGCCCGCTTGAATGCAATCTCCAAGGCCATCTCAGTTGCAGAGGCCACACCGTTGCGCTCTACCGTTTGCAAATATGTAAGGACACTTTACAAATCAAAATTGTAAGTATTGGATTCGCGCCATTCAACGATGCACAGAGCAACATGTGGACACCACACTATGTACACCAAGCATCACCAAGCATCACCAAGCATCACCAAGCCTCCTTCTATCTCCTTCTTACCTTCTTAGGACTTCTCTTTGGATTCCTTAGGAATCCCATTCGATGCCTAAGCCTCTCATGAGGTAGCTACCCGGGCGGCCGAAGACATCGGTGCAACGTGTAGTTCAAATGCAGTGGCTCTCAGACATGTGCAGTGACTGTAGTGACTGTAGTGACTGCAGTGGTGTTTTCTTCACTTTTGTGTTTAGAATTGCTTGGAGCTGTCTGTTCCTCTCTTTTGTGTTTAGAATTGCTTGGAGCTGTCTGTTCCTCTCAGCTGTGGTGTGCTCTCAAGGTGGAGCTGCTGGGCATGCGAGAGGACCGTCAGGGAGATCTGAGAAACGACGAGAACATGCAGATTGACGAGACTTGACGAGATACAAATTGAATATATTTATGAACATAAACATTTGATTTATTTTGATTTTGAGGTTGTCCTGCTGATTTTGAATCATTTTGGACGCGAGGAGGGGCCCACCAGAAGGCAAGGCATCGAGGTCCATTCTCAGAGAAGGATTTGTGTTTGTTCTTTTACGGAAAATCCATTCCTTCAAAGATTTTTGAAGAACAGGAATCACATGGAATCACCCCTATATTGCATCAGATGAAGATCCATTTGACTTTTACAAAAGGAACGACGACTTGAAGGAGTGGCGTGGGGAGTGGGAGATGTGAGCGCATAGAGGAGGGCATAGAGGGGCATGCAGCAGATTCTGTTAGGTAACCCATACCAATTGTCGGATCTCTACGTCGTCTCTACGTCTAGGTCTCCTTTTGGCACTGTATGCACCCTGACATCTGACATCTGATGTCCCCAATCTTTGGCCCAGGATGTCCAAAAATCTTCAGAATGAGAAGAGAGAACTTCTCAGAAAAATGAGTGACAGAGAGAATATCTCAGAATGCTTGCGAGGAAAGTTTAGAATACATGTGACAACAATTGTCAGGCCAGTTGTTAGAAAGAACGGTAGAGAATATATGCCAGAAAATATGACACATGTAATGTCAAAAAACAAAGTACTGTAGGTCCTGTCAGAGACAATAGGGCCGGGTACAAAACGGATGGAGTCAGTTTTGTGAAGTAGTCGCATTTGGGACTCGTGCAAGGGCTACAAATCACAGGTTTGAGTAGCGAGTCTTGTTTCCCCTCAAAATGGCAGCAAGCTCAACGTCGAAAAGAGGTAGCATTCCAAAAGCACCTGAGGTTTCAAATTGAAGCAAGACCATCTCATCATTTATCAACCACTTACGCAGTCAAGCGGTGAGGATGTGAGCCTCACAATATCTACATGCAAAAGCACATCAAGCAGATTTGACAAGGTGTGAGAGACGTTGTGATGAAGTCACACCCACTAAATCACTTGCAATGATGAGGATGCAAAATGTTGTGAAGGTCGTGCAGCTATGCGGCCAAAGATTTCCACGTTCCAAAAGCGCTGTCGCAAAGGAGTTGCTTTGGCTCTTGAAGTTTGGTAGCAGAGTGGCATTCTGATCCCTGGCAGCCTGGGAGTTGTAGAACTTGGTGCAGTCAATTCTGAGCGGTGAAAATTCGGACCGATGGCATCTGCCAACTTTGCAAAGCTTTGCAAGCAGAAGGGATGGTTGCCATCGAGACATTGGCAGCATCTGTAATCGTGATTCTTTGCACTGAAGCCTGTAGATACCTTTACATTGCATTTGCCATTGCTTTGGTAGGTCAAGTGCGACTTTGACCGACTACGTGCAGACCACGCTGATAGCCGAAAAGCTGTCCTGATCCTCAATGAGGCGGAACGTTGCCTGGAACTGTGTTTTTCAGTTTTCTTTGTCCTTTTGGAGTACTTCCCTCAAGCGACAGAAGTCTTTGCGCCTTTGCTTTGCTTCTTCTCGTCGCTCCGCAACAAAAACTGCATGTGTAGCGGAGACACTGGACGAAGATTACCATGAAGCCCATGTTGGTCCATGAAGCACAAAAGAGTTCTCTTGGCTTTCCACAGCAAACAGGGGTTTTGAACCATTGTCTCCTGATGTTCATCCAATAACTGGAAAGGGCAGAAGCATGAAGAATCGCGTCACAATTATGTCATGCAGACTTTCCACTCGCAAAGTAGAAGTAGTGAAATGGATGGTTCCCTAAAGAGGACGTTTTACCGACAGCAAGCGGCAACAGAAAGTGTAGGACCTTGGACAATTGAATGCTCATCCTAGTACCGGAGCTGTGCTAGCTCCCTGCCCTTTCCGACCTTTGCGAAAAGTAGCCATGTTCAAAGTACCCTTTGAGATGCCGAGCGATGATCAAATGGGAAGCGGCAAGGTGTCCAATCCTGAGCCCACTTGATGAAACATTTTGATCAGAAATTGGGGCCAGAAAGCATTTCCAAGCCATGACTTCTGCCACTAAGATGGCGCCAGTTGTGCCATCATGGCATGGAGGCGCTGGTCCAACATGCAACGGCAACATGTGCGAAGTAGATGGAAACAGCATGTAAGACTCTTGTCTTCGCCTGCTAGGCTTGCCGAGCGCAGCACCTGCCTACACGGCTGCAATTCGAACCCTGGGGCAAAGACTCTGCTGGAACGAGGCTCTGTCCATCACCGTCACAAGACACGTAAACCTGTCGATACGAGACCTGTGTATAAACCCTTTCATACCCTTCTAACAACTTGATACAATGATGCAAGCCATCATGCCATTCGACAAATCCGTGCCTTTGATATCACAATATTGAATGGAATGGACTTGGATTGGCTCAAGATTGAAGATAAAAGGTGCGTTTCCAAGACAAAATGGACAAAGAATCCCAAAGAATCCCCAATTCTCAGGCCTTCAGTTGTCCACCTCAACTGGAGTAGTCAGTAGTTCAGTTCCTTGCATTTCCTTACTCAATTACTCCTTGAAGACCTTACTACTTTCTCACTTAATCTCACTTACATCCTCCTCACATACTCCTCACTTACTCCTCACTTACTCATTCGCAACTTCTTCCTTAGCAGTGCTTTTTCTGTTGCAATGGCAGCAGCAGC
>VSDK01016798.1:58558-74634 GCA_009767595.1 Symbiodinium kawagutii
GGTGAAATCGTTGAAGTGGTTGAAGTGGTCGAAGTGGTTGAAATGGTTGAGGTGGCGAAGTGGTTGAAATGGTTCAGGTGGTGAAGTGGTTGAAATGGTTGAGGTGGTCGAAGTGGTTGAGGTGGTGAAGTGGTTGAAATGGTTGAGGTGGTCGAAGTGGTTGAAGTGGCTGAAATGGTTGAAATGGTTGAAGTGGTCGAAGTGGTTGAAGTGGCTGAAATGGCTGAAACCGTTGAAGTGATTGAAATGGTCGAAGTGGTTGAAGTGGTTGGAGGGGGTGGTTGAAGTGGTTGAGTTGTTGAAGTGGTTGAAATGGTCGAAGTGGTCGAAGTGGCTGAAATGGTTGAAATCGTTGAAGTGGTTGAAGTGGTCGAAGTGGTTGAGGTGGTGAAGTGGTTGAAATGGTTGAGGTGGTGAAGTGGTTGAAGTGGTTGAGGTGGTGAAGTGGTTGAAGTGGTTGAGGTGGTGAAGTGGTTGAAGTGGTTGAAGTGGTTGAGGTGGTGAAGTGGTTGGAGTGGTGGAGGTGGTGAAGTGGTTGAAATGGTTGAGGTGGTGAAGTGGTTGAAATGGTTGAGGTGGTGAAGTGGTTGAAGTGGTTGAGGTGGTGAAGTGGTTGAAGTGGTTGAGGTGGTGAAGTGGTTGAAGTGGTTGAAATGGTTGAAGTGGTTCAAATGGTTGAAGTGGTTGAAGTGGTTGAAGTGGTTGAAATGGTTGAAGTGGTTGAAGTGGTTGAGGTGGTGAAGTGGTTGAAATGGTTGAGGTGGTGAAGTGGTCGAAGTGGTTGAGATGGTTGAGGTGGCGAAGTGGTTGAAATGGTTCAGGTGGTGAAGTGGTTGAAATGGTTGAATTGGTCGAAGTGGTTGAAGTGGCTGAAATGGTTGAAATCGTTGAAGTGGTTGAAGTGGTCGAAGTGGTCGAAGTGGTTGAAGTGGTTGAAATGGTTGAAGTGGTCGAAGTGGTTGAAGTGGTCGAAGTGGTTGAAATGGTTGAAGTGGTTGAAATGGTTGAGTTGGTTGAAGTGGTTGAAGTGGTTGAAATGGTTGAAGTGGTCGAAGTGGTTGAAGTGGCTGAAATGGTTGAAATCGTTGAAGTGGTTGAAGTGGTCGAAGTGGTTGAGGTGGTGAAGTGGTTGAAATGGTTGAGGTGGTGAAGTGGTTGAAATGGTCGAAGTGGTCGAAGTGGCTGAAATGGTTGAAATCTTTGAAGTGGTTGAAGTGGTCGAAGTGGTTGAGGTGGTGAAGTGGTTGAAATGGTTGAGGTGGTGAAGTGGTTGAAATGGTCGAAGTGGTCGAAGTGGCTGAAATGGTTGAAATCGTTGAAGTGGTTGAAGCGGTTGAAGCGGTTGAAGTGGTCGAAGTGGTTGCAGTCACCAGATATGTTTCGTGCCATGCCTTTGGTGATAGTCCCAGCTGAAGGCCCTGGAATTGCTTGCTTACATGTGCTCTTCTCAGAGAGGCTGAATGCTGGAAAGGTTTTTGATGCCACACAGAGGGATGTCCAGTGGACATCATGACGTCTTACTCCACAGCTAACTGGAGACCGTTGAATTTTGCGGCTCCTAAGCCTTGCCCAGGCCAAGCGCAAGAGTGGAGTCAAATGCGATTTCTCGGAATTCTGGAGCGAAGCGCCAAGTTTTCATGGAATTCGCATGAATTCTCAATGGCATTTCTATCATTTCTCATTTCTATCATTTTGATTGAGCCTTACTCGCCGCAAAATGCCATCCCAAGGTAGATGCTTGCGCAAGATCTCACAGGTGCAAAGCGCACCGAGCCCAGCCAATCATCCAAAGAATCGGAATCCAATTCTCAGGTGGCAGGCGGCGCTTGAAGTTTGCCGTGACTACATTTGGCTGTCTCTGGAACGAGACATTTTTGCCCTGGTCTCAACATTGTTGACATTCCGGGAGACCATGGTGGACCTAGCACAGCTACACTTAAGGCGTGCACTGCTGCCCTCAGTTCATGTGGAAGGGCTCGTTGCTGGGGAAAGGTGCACCGGGATGGTTCGCGGAATGTCGTCTTGTGCTCCCACAAGAGAAGATGGTGACGTGATAGAAATTCAAGGCATAGGATGCACTAGGGATTATCGATCTTCATAATCACCATCGCCGTTACCAGAGCTAGATTTCTTTTTTTCTGAGACATCTTCTTTTTCTGGTTCTTTGAATGATCCGAGTCATGTTCGCTATGCAGCTTTGCTATTTTTTCCCCATTGTTCGTGGAACATTTGCCTGTCTTGTTGTCCAATTTTTTCTGTAGACAGGCTGTTCGATTGCTGAGCGTAGGGGATGCAGCTGGGTTGCGTCCAACAGTTGGCATCTGAGCTTTGGACATCGATAAACATCCTTCTTGGAAGAAACACGGTGCCTTTCATCGTCTTTCATCGTCTTTCATCGTCTTTCATCGTCTTTCATCGTCTTTCATCGTCCTTATGTCATGTTGAAACAGGACTTTTATCGTGACTGCAGTCTAAGGCACCCACACTTGCCGCAGTTACAGCTGCAAGTTGCTCAGTTTTAAGAATTGAATTAAATAATTGAATGTCATGTGAGTCATGTCCCTCTTGTGAATTCCATTTCTTTGTTGAAATTTGCCTCAGGGGATTGCTGCATTCCGAGGCCTTGGATCGAGGTGAGTCAACAGCAGATTCTTTGATCTGAAGATTCTCAGCAAAGTCGTTGTTTTCATGTTGTTTTCATGTCTGAAAAGGGACCTTTCAGATGCCATCGTTCAGTTTGCGTGTCCATGTTGCAAGTAGAGAGATGGAGTTTGAAATCTTTTGCGCCGACAACTTCAACTCCCCAAGTTCTTCCGAAGATTCTGAAGTGCAAAGTTTGCTTTGTAGAAATTCTCTTTGACAAATGCTGTAGCTTTGGAAGGAGCATCCTGGATGAAAGCACAACATATCCTCAGGCCGCGATCTCAGAGGTGGAGCATGTGCATTAAGTGTATTGAATGCATCGCTACTATGAAAAGAGACGTCCCACATTGCCCTTTGTGCTGTTCGGTTTGGGGTGCGACTACCTTCTCTCTTTGTGAAATCTTTTGATTCTGTTCATTCTTTTCGATTCTTGTTTTGTTCAGATTCTTTTCATTCCTCTTATCTTTTCGCAAAGGCATGCTGTAGAGGATCGAGGGGAACCGGGCTTGGAATCATTGAATGCTGCACAGACCCCAGAGAGCATGAAGGCATTGGACTCCAAAGCTTTAGGAGTGAGAAATCGAGCACACTGAACTCTCGTACTGTTCAAAAGAAAGGATTATCCAAATTAACTGTGCACTTCTCCCTGCGTCGATCATGAAAGCTGCGTCCAGCAGCTGGAGTTTGGTTAGCTCTAGAGTAACTTTAGCTACTTTTTAACCCGTTGGGGTTCGTGGGCTGGTCAGCGGGCCAATGACGTGATATCTCATGTCCAACCTCCCCCCCCTCAGCGACATGGGCCCGATTTTACCCAGGCTCCTGGCTTTGGGTTTTCAGATTTGCTCAAGAACTTGCAAAAACATATGTTCTCACACACACACACATCTTGGGTAAAACCTACAAAATAAACACACCTAAAATCATCAACATGGGGCGATATTTTTGCGTTTTGGTGGTGTTTTTAGTCATGTTATGATGGTGGTGGTGGTAGTGGTGGTGTTGGTGGTGATGGTGGTAGTGGTCGTGCTGCTGCTGCAGTGGTGTCTCAGAGGTGGTGTTTTGTTTGTGGTTTGGTGTTGTGGTACAACAATATGCATCTCGCAGACTTACAAACAGGAATCAAGTCATTCCAGAAGCACACACACAGGAAGAAGAAGAATAAGAAGAAGAAGAAGAAGAAGAAGAAGAAGAAGAAGAAGAAGAAGAAGAAGAAAGAGAAAGCAGGAGCAAGACACATATGAGAAACGTACCAGAAGCATGCAGAATCCAAGAAGAAACACTACCTTCCTCTCAACCCTGGACCTCAAGTTTTCTTAAGCTGTGCAGCTTTCGTCTCTCTTCTCTATTCTCCCAGTGCTGCGCGCTGATGAAAATCTTTGACTTCAACACTCACCTGTAACTTCTTCATTTTTCTTAGAGTCTCATCATCTATTTTGCGCAATGTGGATGCTATTCATGCCATCATTCCTTCCTGCTTCAGTAGCTTTTGGTATCTTTCCCTTGCAGCTGCCGAATGAGAAGCCCACCAACGGTTGTTTTGCCATCAGTTTGAAGTTAATCAGAAAAGAATCACTCCCCGAACCTCACGTACACAAAGACCGCCCTTTTTCTGTTTCGGATCCTTGCACAGTTTGTCCACCAACCACACTTGACTGGACTTGGTCTTTGCAAGGCCCCATCAATGATTTTTTCCTTGGCAACTAGTACACTTGATACAAACACACCAACACACACACACACGACACGTACTTGGCACTTCCCAATGGCGCACATCGAAGATTTGACCGCAGAGTGTTGATCATGAAACAAAGTTGCAGCAATAGTTTCCATATGTGGGCCTTTGTACCGGATGCTCGCCATTGTAGCTGATGCACGCAGAAGTGACAATGTAACGAAAGCACCGCTGCAGCTTGCATCATTTAGGAACCAAAGGACATGCATGGGAATGCCCTTGTCTTAAATTTCTTGAAGGTAGATTCCCCACGTATTGCTTGAATTTGCTACACAGCCTTGGTGCCGGAAATGATGACATTTGGGACTTTTCCTGAAATGCCTTGTTTGTGTGATGAAGGGTCTGAAACGATTTCGAATCTCCGATTTTAATTGCTCAAGATCCCCTCAAGCTTCGCATGTCTCGAGCTCTTGTGCCTCTAGCCATAGGGGGAGCTGGTGTGTCGTTGCTTCGTTGGCACTTTCTTCGTTGGGCAGTGCATACCACGGTGGATACAGCATTAGCAGTTGTGCCCCAGATTTTGCAAAACCGGATTGAGGGCCCGTTTGATTGTGACTGGTGGTTTTCACTTTATCAACTGGGTGGATTTTGGATCGCTTGGGAACTACGATACGAGATCATTGGTGTTGCCCGTGCATTTCTTCGATTGATCTGGTTGTTGCTGATTTGGGTGCTTGATTTCCTGTGGTTTGCATACAGCTTTGGACGTGGGAAGCAGCGAGCAGCTTGTCATCAATTGGTGCCGGTAGCCACTGCACGTGAACGCAGAGAACGGGGTGTGTGCCTAACCTCTATGGCAGTGGTTGCTGCACCAGCTGGCGGGGCTTCCTTACCAGCTCCTTTTCCCATTGGTAGCTTTGTGTTGATTTCAAGGCCCCCCCATTGGGACGAGATATGGATAGCTGGCTTCATGAATGGGAACATGGACATTCTTGGGCGAACTACTTCTTCGGATGGGAGCGACTGGGCACGGGTGGTGATTCGTATGGTGGCCCTGGCTGTGAAGAGTCCATTGGAGCAGCCGGATGGAAGCCGACGACCCCCAGCTGGTATAGCCCAGGGCGATATCAACTGGATATATGTGCCTCCAAACTGCAACACTTTGTGGATCCCAGACCCAGTGGAAGTCATCATTTTGTCTCAGGAAGCCCAACTCATCCTGAGGCAGCTCGAAACATCCATGAGTGGCGTGACAGTGAACATGGCTGTGGCCAGTGGGGACTTAGTGGCCTTGGTGGTCCCTGGTGGTGCTCCCATGGCACCTGGCGGTGCTGGCGCCGCCCCTGGAGGAGGAGCAGGAGGGCTGGGCATGCAAAGTGGAGGCGATCCAACCCCCTCGGAGTTGAAAGCTCTGGAGAAGGCGGTGCAGCAGCTTCAGGCGATGGCTTTGACTTCGGAGGAGGATCGACGCAAGTCAAAGAAGAAGAAAGACAAGAAGTCAAAGAAGTCAGACAAGAAAGACAAGAAGAAGAAGCGACGCAAATCCAAGAAGCACAAGAAGTCCCGGTCATCGAGCAGCAGCACATCTTCCAGCAGATCAAGGAGCCGATCAAGCTCGAGCTCATCAGGCTCCTCAGCCCGCCCCTTGACCTGGAGGGAAAAGGGAAAGGACAAGAAGGTGACCTACGAGGATCTCACCTACGTGGATCAGTTGCGGCTGAAGAAGAAGGGAGACCTCTTGAGCTTCGCGGCGAAGAATCCAGGTGCCCTCACTGCTCACTTTCTGGCAGGTGTCTATGCCAGATTGAGCAAAGGCACCATCAGCAGAAGCAGCCAACTGAGGGAAGCAAGTGTGAGTGCCTGGGCCCATCAGCACTCAGGTCTCAGCGAACCTCGAGACCTGAAGGAAGTGCTGACCTTAGCCGAGGTGTTGGATCACGTGAACAGGCGAGAAATCGCCAGAGCTCTGGACATCATCGTGCAGAGGATAGTGGCGATCCAGCAAGCACGGCAAAAGGGCGGCAGCTGGGAGAAGGCGGAGAACCTGGAGTTGGTGAGCAGTCAGCGTGGGTTGGCTGCTTCATCGATGATGGCACTCACCAATGCATGAGGAGAGCTATGTGTTGCTCCTGGAGGCGCATGGGTGGCTGGCTGGAGGATGGGAAGCCCTTCGACAAGTTCTTCACCCGTTCGGCCAGAGCTATGAGATCAGCTATGACATCCTATGTTGGGGATGAAGGTCTATGACACCTTTGCGCTCTTGGGAGATCACACTGCTCTCACTGAATTCACTCGGCCCTTGAAGGGGGTCATTGGGCATTCTCCTCAGCAGGTGTTTCCATTGCCACCATGGAGCCGGAATGGTCGTGTGCTTCGTGAATGCGATGTTCGCTCTGGCTCTGATGAAACCATGTTCAATGGGTGCAATCTGCTGGTGGGGGTGTTTAATTGGATGCATGGAGCTGGACAGGACGAACATGAAGTCAAGTGCCTGTCCAAGACTCATCAGCGAGTCCATGCCCGGATGGCAAGGGCTTGGCAGGCTCTGGTGATGACCGATGAGCCAGTCCTCACTAGTGGTGGTGTGGACACGTTTTTGCGGCAGACTCAGCTCTACAGTGGTGGTGGAGCTGTCCTACCTCTGGGAGTTCGTGGGGGAGTGCCAGATCGAGCTGCTGACGTTCCGTTGGCAGACCACCTGGAATCCTTCGATCCTCCGATGGCTGCTCACATTCGCGAGCCGCGACTTTTGCTGCTGTCCAAGGGGAGAAGGCCAAAGCGAGTCAAGCGTGGCTACACTTGGCTTTCTGCGAGCTACCCTGAGTTGGTGAAGCGCAATGTTCAGGCGGGGTTGCATCGGTACAAGAAACCTTCTCAGGTGGCAAAACATAGGGGATCCTATTGTTTAGCCGGTGCCTTTGCTGTTCCCAAAGATGATGCTGAAGATCGTGTGATCACTGATCCTAGTGTCAACCAACTTCTGAATCCTGATGCTTTACCTAGACCCAAGTTTGCATACATACCCAGCCTTAGATCTGTGACGGTGCCTCGGAGTGGATTGGTGGTGGTTTCCAAGCGTGATGCTCGCCACTATTTCCACCGTTTGCAGATCGGAAAGAAGTGGCACAAATGGCTGTGCGGTCCACCCATCACTTTGCCTGGAAGGAGTGGGGGCCTGAGGACAGTTTTCCCTTCATGCCGGGCTACACCGATGGGGTTTGGGCCTTCCGCTGGTTGGGCACAAGCATTGACAGATTTGATAGCTCATGATGCTAGTCTTCCTCCCGAAAAACGTTTGTATCCTGGTACAGTATCTCCTGAAACTTTGCCTATCTGGGGTTCCATTATCGATGATATATGGGCTCTTGATCATGTTGACGGTTCTGGTGATGCAGCAATTGGTCCTACCTGGTTGAATCAAGCTTTAGATGCGTGGGTTCAACGTGGTGTGCAGCCTCATGAGAAGAAGACCATCAACGCAGCTGCGGGTGAGGAGATACAGGGATATTATGTTCATCCTGAGGATCATTGGGTAGGGCTATCAATGGAGAAGCGTAGACATCTTTATCAGTCCTCCTTCCTGGTTCTCCTGCGCAAGAAGGTGCATTTCAAGGTGGTTGAGAGATTGGTCGGCAAGCATGGTTTCCTTCACTCGGCCCGAGCGTGCTTGAGGTCTGTGTTTGGTGACACCTATGGATGGCTTGATGCTATACGGAAGAATAGGCCGGGTTTGATTCAGTTGCCGGCCTCCGTGTGGATTGAGCTGTTGGTTTCGACACTCTTGATCCCCTTTGCTCAGTTTGACCTTTCTGCATCATGGAGCACCAGAGTAGAAGCTACCGATGCCTCGATGACAGGTTTGGGAAGAGCCTTTGCGGTGATGCCGGAACAAGTTGTGAGGACTCTTGCTCGGTATTGCTCGGCGCAGGGAGTGTACACCAACTTGTCTTTGCCTTGGGGTATCGGTTTGGACAGCGCAGCAAAATGCCCTTTTTACAAGGTGAGGTTACCTACTAAGATGGTCAAGTGGAAGACTATTGGTACACCTTGGAGACCCACCCACATCACAGTTGGTGAAGGTGATGCAGTTGTCTGGGCCTCGCATGACCGGTTGAGGAGACCCAGCGACGATGACAGCCGCTTCGTTCACCCCGTTGACTCAGCTGCCATGTTGGGGGCCCTGGTCAAAGGAAGATCATCGTCCAAGCAGGTCAATTCTCGGTGTCGGAAAGTGGCGGTTTACAACTTGAGTGGGGGGCATGATCCTTTCTACATGTGGGTGCCTTCGAGTGAGAATCCAGCTGATGCTCCGTCCCGGCTCTTTGAGGTTGAGAAGACTGAGCCTGGCCCTGCTGAGCACGATCAGCCTCAGTCGAAGTATGATACAGTGGATTTGCGGGAACTAGCTTTGTGGCCTCAAGACACTTTATTCTTCATACATCTTTGCAGCGGACCTCGTAGATGGGGGGATGTTATTTGGTGTGTTGAGCATGAAGGTACTTTGGCTGGTTACAATATCATTGGTGTTGCTGTGGATCCACTGGCATTGGCTAGGGTGAGCAAAGAGGACGGTCTATCCCCAGATGATGTGGTCTATCGTGGTGATCTTCTTGATCCTCAAGTCGGTTGTTTCCTTTTGGGGCTGATAGAATCAGGTCGCGTCATTGGTGGTATGGGATCACCTCCTTGCTCCACAATTTCAGCAGCGCGTCATGTTCCTCTCAATGTTCGGGGAGCACCTCGACCGTTGCGAGACCGTAGCAACCCGTGGGAGCCTTTGAAGTATTGCTCTCCAAAAGAAGTTGCAGCCGTTGAGCTTGGAAGTGTTCTTTTCCTACTCAATTTGGGGTTACTTGGAGAAATACGGTGCTATGGGGGCTGGACCTCTCTGGAGCATCCAGCTGATCGTGGCGATCCAATTCCCTCATTTTTTAGCACTTCAGAAGTTGAACAATACAAGAGCTTCACTCGCACACAGTATTTGGAAACACATCAGTGCATGTTTGGGGCGGTCTCCAAGAAACCCACTGGTCTATTGTTGCCGATGGATTCGCATAGCATGGCTCGAAGGTGCAATCACACTCGAAAGCATGTCCAACTTCAAGGGTTGAACAGTCGTGGGCAGTTCAGGACTACAGCAGCTGCTCAGTATCCACATCCCTTTTGTTTGGCTTTAGCACAGTGCTGTATCAACAAGCTGGTTATAGCTCGTAGCAGATCATATGCTATGCCCTACATGCCCTTCACATGTCCTGCAACCAGTTTTCCTCGGGATCCCTGGGGATTGGGCCGGAATGTCAGATGGGAGTGGCCTCAACCGTGTTCAGCGTTTCTTGCTGAGCACATTTCGACCTGCTACTATAGACAAATATGTCAACGCGCTCGAACGCCTCAACAATGACTTGGCGGAAATGCGCAAGTCATGGCATGACATGGATGAGTCCGAGCAGGATGCATTCTTAGCGGAATGGGTGTTGGATGGGTACGAGCTGGGAGGTAGTCGTAATGAATATTCCTGGGCCCTTTCTGCCTTACAGAAGGTATATCCCCGTCTTCGTATCAAAACAGCTTGGCGAGTGCTTGACGCTTGATGCTTGGACTTCAGCAGTTCCTGTGAGGCAGGCACCAGCTGCCCCACCGCAGTTACTCCATGCGATGATAGTTTTAGCTCTGGTTCTTGGCAGACCCCAACTTAGTGTGGCTATGATGCTGGCTTATTGTGGTCTGTTGCGTGTCAGGGAAGTCCTTAGCCTCCGGGTACGTGATGCTATTTTACAGGGGACTACACTGATACTATGTCTGGGGCGAACAAAACGTGGCATGGAACAAAAGGTCATTTTGAACAATTCCTCAGTGGTGCTTTGGTTTAGCAACTTCATTTCGCGGCATCCTCCTACAAATCCAGATGATTTGTTTTTCTCCATCTCATATTCTTCTATGTTGCGATGGGTCAAACGTTTAGCATTTCTGCTGGGGGCTGAAACTTTGCAGTTAACTACGCACACCTTTCGGCGATCTGGTGCTTCAGAGCTGTCAAGACAAGGAATGCCTCTTAGTGAGATTTTGCTGTATGGCCGGTGGCTCAGTGAACGAGCTGCCCGTGACTACATCCGAAAGGGTGAAGTTGCCATTTGGCGCTCAAAAGGGCTCCTGAAAGATGACGACTGGAACCGCATTGAATCTTGGGGTGCTTTAGCTTCCAGAGCCTGGGTTATCTATGATGGTGCTGTGGCCTTGAAAGTGCAACCGCAGCATATGCATGCAGTCACTACTTCGAATCTGGCTTCGCTTGAGGAATCTTTGTTTAATTCTTTTTGACCTGGCGGTATGTGGGTAGCAGTGGAAAGGCATGATTGAGTCATGCTAGCGCGCTGGGGCACATAGCTGCTTTCACATAGGTGCAGCAGCTTTCTGCCTAGCTTTCTACATACAGTTTCCTTGAAGACAAAAAGAAGATGTCTGCCAGTTGTTCCCGGAAGGGTCTCAGTGGAAGTGACATAGAGGACACACAATTGGGACTTTTCCTGAAATGCCTTGTTTGTGTGATGAAGGGTCTGAAACGATTTCGAATCTCCGATTTTAATTGCTCCCTAGCTGGCGCCCCACCCAGCCCTTTTGTGGGAAAGGCATGATTGAGTCATGCTAGCGCGCTGGGGCACATAGCTGCTTTCACATAGGTGCATCAGCTTTCTGCCTAGCTTTCTACATACAGTTTCCTTGAAGACAAAAAGAAGATGTCTGCCAGTTGTTCCCGGCAGGGTCTCAGTGGAAGTGACATAGAGGACACACAAATATATATATATATATAGATTATATATATATATATATAGATATATTCCAACAAACAACGCGTTTCTTTTGTATCGCAGAATACAGATGTATACAGCACAGTCGCAGTATCGCCGAAGTATTGCCAAAGTATAGCCAAAGCATCACAGCATAGCCTCAGTATAGCCAAATCCCCTTCTTTTTCTCCACGTGCGCCTTCCAAGGCCATAAGTGCCATGAGTCGCCAGACCTTGTGGCGAGAATCGCCGCTTCCTAATTCAGCAAGAACTCAAAAGCAGGGAATTTTGAGATGTCAAACAATTCAACATCTGACAGATTTTGAGAGATTCAAATTTGGATTTCTGTTTGATTCTTGGTCTGGCGATACTTCTCTTGTGATCGGTCCATCAGTATTTGGCTGCCAGAATTATCAGCCCTGCCACAATCCTGAGGCACGATTTGCTTTTCCTCTTGGACCAACAAAAGATCCAGTCTTTGCCTCTAATCAGACTCTGCTGGCTGTACTCATCTTGAACGATGTTTTTCTTTCCAGAGACCATCACAGTTTCGGCACCGATACCGGGGGTCACACCAGATGAGGCCAGATCAAGTTTCTCACAATGCCGCTATCTCTGGAGGACCTTGATTTCAAATGAAAGGCTGGAGATGACCTAGAGATCAGACCTGAGAAGATGATTCGCTATTGATGTTTGTCAGGATTTTTGGGATCTTGTGATTTTCACTGTGAATACGTGAAATCAGGACAAGAGTGGAGGCGGGCATCGATCCTGGTCCTAAGTTATGCTCTCAGAGGTTGTGGTCTTGGCATATTTCCGCACGCAAATTTGATTGTCAAAGCTGTGAAGCTTGGCGAGGTTCAAAAAACGCTATGAGACCCAATGAGGCACGGCAAAGCTTTTTGAGGACATTGTGAAGCTTAGGGTTTTCCTCTCGGCATTTGAATCTTCACCACAAAATGGCAGCCTCTGCAGCAGGTAAGCTTGTCAACATTGATTTCTGGCCTATCACAGCAGTGGTCGAGGCACTGTAATTATTTTGCATATGTGCTTATTTGCTTTCAGTGGTTTGAAAAGGCTGGACCCAGCATATGCGCAACCACTGTTTGTTGATCATGAGTGCAGGGAGCACAGAGTTGTCAGCCAGAAAGCTTTCTCAAGCCTCGCAAGGGCGATTTTTCTGGAGAACAGTTTCGCAAGTATGAGCTGTGCAGTTGGCGCTCTGAGCTGAGGAATTGTGTTTTCAGGAAACTATGACACTAGGCTATGTTGGTTAGATGCAAGAATTTGAGAAGCTGTACAGACTTCTTAGGATGTTGCAAGGAACTCCCTCTTGCTGGCCATCAGCTTTCTTCCCAGCATGACTCAGCTGTGAATTTGTGCGTGCTTGGGCTTCGATGCAAATATACTGAAGGCACTGGAAGCAACTGGGCATTTCCGCCTTGTTTGCAGATCTTGAAGATGCCCAATATGAGACAAGTCGTGACCGGTTCTTTTGTTGCAGGCCATGGCCCTTCGTTTGTGGAGCTGCCGTCACCTTGACGTAGTCAGACCACCGAGCTTCAAGGGGGACACAAGGGACAGGCAAATCCTTCAGATAGCTTGATAGGATGCTTGAAGGATGACTTTAGGATGACAGATAAAAATACGTCAGTAGAGTATTCGCCCTTCTTGGCCTTCTACAGCCACTGCGTTCTATGCGACGAGAAAATTGGCTGCTTGTACATAGAGTTGTTTAAGCTTTCATTGACCTTGCCGTCACTTGCACTCAATAAGCCAAGGGATTTGTTGGTGTGAGTTTGTGTAGTGAGGCATACAGGAAATACTTGATCCTCTCATCCAAGCCATATACATCAAACATCATCCATGTGGACAGCCCAACATCTGTGGCAATACAACTGAAAGCATTCTTGTGGAAACAAAAAACCGACAGATGGATAGAAATGGATAGAAATGGATAGAAATGGATAGAAAGTTAGACAAGGTTGTGGATTGTAACATACAGCATGCAGTGCAGCATGCAGATAGAACACTTTATATAGATACGGGAAGAAGATGGGAGAAGGACAATGTGACAGCTGATGCTGAAATCAGAATGCAACCTGGGTTGGAGGTCTTTGGGTGCACCTTTCGTCCAAGGTCGGAATCAGCTCCGCAATGTGCGGCTTTGCACATCACAGTCTGTGGGAAGCAGTGCGATACCGAGTCTGCAAGCTTCAAAGACGATTATATAGATTCAAAAACACATACGATTACCGTAAATGAATTTAAATACATATATACATCATATATATGTAATATACATCAATATTCATCTCATATTTATACATTAAAACAGGGTTCCTTCTACCTTCGAATGCGAGGCGCTCATGTTATTGCAAGCGACACGTGAAAGGGGCCGAGAGGTGGCTTGAGTGCTATCTTGAAATATGAGATCTTGTTGGATCATTTGTGTTCGAGATTTACATTTCGCAGGTGGATGATTTCGTTCTGAGTTCTGCCAATTCTTCACTGTCCTTCACTGGCCGATGGGTACTGCACCAAGTATTTCTTCTTGTCATTGCCCGGAGACATCCCGGACCGAGGAATTTGCATTCCAACTGCTCCTGGCTCCGCAGTTTGGTTTTCGACAATTGCGGATCGACCTGGAGGTGCAAAACGGTAAAAAGTACTTCAGAACAAATTTAAACCGAGCAATTGGATGCCAAGCATCAAGCCATATGAAGCCTTCTGAAGGAAGGCAATCCGCACATGTAGCGCCCCGTAGGCGACAGCGTGCGGAGCCGCCTTCACTGCTGTCCAGCGAGCTGGAAATTGGACTGAGGCGAGAGGAATGGGAAGTTGCTGTCCGTTGCGTTCGTTGGGTGACATATTTTGACATCAAGGATTTTGAACTAGGGGACTTTCCGAGTGCCATATTTCTTCATTGTGCTGCTCTGTGACTGTTAGGCTCTGGGACTTTTAGAACGGTGGGTTGCTCAGAAGCTCTTGGCACTGTACTGTGATTTGGGATTGCCCACTTTTCAAAGCTGCTGCGCTACTGTAAAGAGGCTGTTGCAAATTGGCTCCAAGAAAGTCTCAGTGACAAGTTTCACTGCGATAGCAGATGCGTGTAGTCAGATGCTCAGAACCTTGTGCACAGCATTCGCTTGTTGCAATTCTTCATTGGCAAAGAAACTCTAAAAACTTGTTACTTGGGTCCTGGTTGGAAGCCTTCTTGTGCTCCAGCTTCCCTGTAGCACAGGTGACAGAGACAAGTGGTTGGAAGCTCTGCAAATCTTCGAGGCAGCTCTGAGTTCAGAATTCTTGGCCACTTCCAATCCTTTGCTCGAACAGGTCTTAACGATCTCAAAGAGCAAAATGGATACACTTTGTTTGGGGCCGCTTCTGACAGCTGTCAGTCTCTCTCTCAGCTGTGGGTGCTGCAGAGCCGAATTCGCATCAAGCTGAACTTGGCTCAAATGGGCCAAGTACTTTTTCACTTGATACTGATCATGTTGGAAGTTATTGTTGGAAATAGAATCAATTGAACACGGTTTGCGATGCACCCAGGGTGGGCAGCAGGTAGCGGTTGCGAAACACCATTTTTTAGCAAATGAGAGGCTGGTAACATGTTTCATTCAGTTGCTTTCAAGCATACAAACTGTGTGATGTTCGCATTTCCCCTCCAAAACACTTTCCTTCAAACACACTGTGTTTGTTGATCTGCAGAAAGCCCGATACAGAAGTAATGAGGAGTCTCTTGACCATGCGTTTTGGGAAGATTGGACCGTGTTTCATTTGTTGAGCTAGATCTCAGATTTCAGAACGTAACTAGCAAAACATCTAAGGTGGTGGCCGCCAATGGCAAATGGCGCCAGAAATTCTTTGGAAGGTGTGTTAGAACTGTGTATTGGCAAGCCTTTGGCACTGTTTGTGAACCTCTCAAGCACTGGACTTGTGCAGCACGAAAGTTTGATGATTGTGAACTTTTTGACAGTTCATGAGTTCATGCCTACATTGTAAGAAACAGTGACAGGGTCGGGCGGCGAACCTCATGCTGAACAAGGTCGTCAGACGAATTGCCCTGGATGTCATTGGACAGGAGATGGGAGATGCAAACATGTAAACCAAACTCTGAAGCCACAACAGTTTTACATTTCCAGGCAAGGAGCGAAGTAGAGCCGGTCACTGGCAGTCACCAGTAGGCAAGTTGGCAGGTAATTTTTGTGGGTAGAAAGTATGAAGCTTGCAAATAGTCGGCTTTTTGCGTTTGACACTGCGGACTTCTTGCAAAACCGCTTGAGATCTGAGCATGAATATACACTGAAGTTGCTTGTCGAACTTTGTTGAGGACCAGCGGTGGAATTGGGCTTTGGGTTTGTTGGAAGCCCCTCTTGGCCAATGCCTGAGACGCAGAAGGATGCAGCCACAGTGGTGCTGTGGACAGATCAGGAACAAATGCGGAGACCGACATTGCTGCGAAAAATGCCGTGTGAAGCTTAGACTCTTTAGACAGGGCCGTTCGTATGAAAATGGCGATGCTAAGGGACTGTGTCAAGCCTTTCTATAGCATGGTATGAGTGGGCCAGCCTCAAGGCAGCGACATTGCTCTGTTCTAGCACTTGTTGGGCGGTTGCGACCACATTGCTGGAGGCCAGGGGACAACGGAGCAAATGATAACATTCTTTCTCTTTTTCGTCATCAGTGCATTCGATGCAAACATATGGAAACTGTAAACTTCCTCTTGTTGCAAATTTGCTCCAAAGAGGATTGCGTTGGATTTTCCTGGTTTGATTACCGGCAACCTCTTGAATCAATTTAGCGAGGAATCGTTTATTTGATTGACACTTTTTGCATCTAAGATTCTGAAATTTGAGGGAACTTGCGTTTATTGTTCAACTTTGAAGATCTGCTTCGGTGAAGAGATTGAGCACCTACTTTGCGGCAATAAATTCTGTACTTGTGCCGGGTGCAAAAAGATCATTGTCAGCAGG
>VSDK01016798.1:89587-199617 GCA_009767595.1 Symbiodinium kawagutii
CCCCTTGATCACCCTGGGCTCGATTCCCGCCAGGGCGCTGTTGTTTGGGTCGTCAAAGGGGCTAAAAACTTGCAAAAACACGTGTTTTTTGGCAACTGTGGGGTCAAAAACCCCCCAAAAAACACTTTTTCTCGCATAAATATATTTTTTTGCAATGCATGTCTTACCAAACAAATTCTTACCAACATATTCTCTTACCAAACCCATTCTTAGCAATTATTACCAAAACATATTTTCTTACCAAACCGATTCTTGCCAAACAGAATCCTACCAACACACATTTTCTTACCAACAGATCTTTCCCAACACATTTTCTTACCAAACCCATTCTTGCCAAACAAGATGCGACCAACACATTTTCTTACTAAACAGAATCCCACCAATACATTTTGTGACCTATCAGATTCTTACCAACCCATCTTTTCCCAACTTCGTTACCCCTTCTTTTGACAACCCGGCAGCTTTCGTTCACCCCCCCTTGGATCTCAAGTGTACATTTACATGCATGCATATATATATATATATAAATTCATATTTATAAGTATATCTGTATAATATGTATGATATGTATATGGATACAATTGCATACATGCATCTCTCTCTCTATATATATATGTATATGTATCTTTTTAAACAAACACACGCACATATATATATATATATATTGCATAATATGAATACGAATAAACATCCGAATCGTGATTTATTAGAATAATTGATCTACGTTCAATGGGCACGGTGAGTGCGAATGGGGATAGGGACAGCTTTCAGCAGTCCTTGCTACCGTCTCCGAGTGCTTCATCTGCATCTTCATCATTCTGATGCAAGTACCTCGCAAGATAGCTGCGACCTCAGAATGTAAGTTTGACCTTCTACAGGGCTTTCCTGTTTACTGATTGTGACCTGCTCTTGAGATGCTTTGGATGTGTAGGTGCGAGAAAACGACAAGTTGCTGATCGTCTTTTGTTGTAGGACTTTCTTTGAGAAATGCAGCGTTGACAATGAACAGTTCATGAACAGCGCTGGGCACTGGCACCGACCGATTCAGTAGATCGATTCGAGAAGAGACTGCTGCATTGCGCTGCAGGACTCGGGTTGTACCGATTGAGTCTTTGATCGAGATTCGCATCATTCGTCGGCGTAAGTGCTGCGACAAACAGGGTCGGAAACAGCCTAAGAAGATTGAACTGAGCAGTGCAAGACGAGAGTCAGGGTGATTTTTCAAATTTTTCAAGAGTCCAAGAAGTCCAAGCTTCAACTGAGCATAGCATTCCAAGACAAACATTGCTGTGTTGGAACCTGAGGCTGTGCTTGTACCCTCGGAAGTGTTTCTGGGGATATCCAACCAACTTTGAGCGGAACATCATCGTTGTTACTGACTCTTGTTGCACCTGAGCTGAAAATAACAGACTAAGCATTTTCTCAAGTGAGCAAAACAATGTGAAATCAGTGGATCGAACTTCACAGAATGGTGGCAATGCGTTGCTAGTGCAGAACTTGTTTCAAGGCAATAACTATTTCTTCTGTGTGCACGAAATGGAGGCACAGTATTTGGTTTGGACTTGGAGTTTGAACTTCATAGGCCACTGCGTTTCACATCTCTCAAAGTAGCAGGAGTTTATGGAAGACAATTGGCCAGCTCCTGACGTGGAAAAGGTCACAGATCAGAGGAAGGCGTGTTCTCTTCCAATGCCGCTTTTGAACTGAATAGAATTAAATTAATCTTGAACAGAAACTAAATGAAGCAGAAGAAGTAATCAGATACATTTCTGAATTTGCAACGACTTCTGCATCTTACGCTCTGCAGTCAGGTACCAGACCCTGCGATATTGGGTGGGAAGCTCAAAGGATAGTGGAAACACGGAGAAGTTGAACTCCAGCGCAAAAGTCGAGCTTGTGTGGGTCTCACGATCATCACCAGTTGTTGCAAAATACATTGTCAAAGGAATTTGGAAGAGAAGCTTCTGTGTCGCAAACTTGGAACAAACAAGCACAAGAGGTCACAAAAAAGCTGACATCGAGAAGAGCTGCCAGAGAGAGGTGACACATAGCAGAGCTGTCATGAGGAGCAATGAGATTGAGAAGAGATGCCAAGAGAGAGAGAGAGAGAGTGCAGATACTGAGCAAAACATTCCATGAGAGAGATACAGGAACACCGAGAAGAGTTGGCATACAAAGACAAGACTGAAGAGATGTGGGCAGGACAATCATAGGCACTTGTCTTTCTTGAATAGACACTGCCCTCTTGGAAACTTCCGCCCCAGCTTGCCCGGGACTTTCAATTCTGGGATGTGACCCCACTTTGACGAAGACTTGTTGGTCATCACGCGCTCCAGATCTATACAGATCTTGGTTTCAGTGGTTGAAGCGCTTTGAAAGCTTACCCCTGTCTCAGCTGAGGCAGCATCTGATATATGCGCGCGCTTCAAGATGAACAAGACTTTGTGTCGATTCTTGGTTTACTGGTCGCTGATCCCGTGGATTGACCTGACAGTGTGCCAGAAAACGACACCTATTTTTGAAGCTCGAGGAGTCTCCAAGAGAATCTTCTCAGCATCTAATCTCCACGGTGCAACATCCATCTTTTGCTATCAAGTTTGCTCTGTGCAGCTTCTAGCGTGAAGAGTCCGTCCTGTAACAATTGGCGAACATGTGAATGTATATACCCGTATTTGTTTTTCAGTCTCTGCTCTTCGTCTTGAAGTAGCTGCACAGGGAGAAGGATGCTGCAACGCTTCTTGATGAAGCCGTGCAGAAACTTGATAAACGAGATCAGTTTTTGGAAAAGGCCGCAAGGATGAGCCAACAGTACGGTTTGATCGACGAGCAGCGATAATAAGACAAACAAAATCAGTTGGCCTCAAAGCACAGAGTCTCGAGCGAAAGCGCATAGCTCTGAGGCTAATCTTGTCTAGAAATTTCACTCGGAGGCAGGGTCATGGCAACATTTGAAGACAAAGGTTGTGAGCATTTTTTTATTTGTGCATATTGTTGATGGGCCGTAATTCAGTCGCTGCACTCGTTGCTCAAGATGTCGAAATAAGCAAGTCTGATGCAGTCCAGTCCATGGCAGGCTGCGCAGATATACGATCTGAAACTGAGAAGGCAACTGAGAAGTTTGCGAACAGCCAGGGGCTCAGCAATTCTGCAAGCTAAATGAGATCCCAAGACTCTTTGCCTTGCACTGGGTGCATCACTTTTCTGGAGAGAGGCATTCCCAAGGGCAATTTCTTTTACCAGTGCTTATCAAAGACTAGAACTTGGTTCCTTTGGAACAGACTTGCTACTGCTACTGCAACTATGCGCTACTGCTACGACTGCTACTAAAATCTTGCTTGACTTGAAAAAATGGATTGAACAGGTTGGTACTCATAGGAATACGGATTGGATCAGTGATAAGCACCAAACAGCTCCAATCATTCATGCAGATGTACTTGCGGCACAGACCATGGCATGTTTGCTTCTGTGTTTGTGCTCTTGCCCTTGTTGGCCAGTTCGCAAGATTACTTGCGGCCATGCTTGTTTATACATAGTGACTTGTCAGTTTCCACTTGCCTCATTCGGAAAGCTCCGCGATCATCTTTTGTACCATGTAGATCTTGTGAGCGACAGTGCTTGCGTATGCTTGCGTGCTTCCCTGCCGTCAGCTCGGTTCAAGTGACGGGGTTTGCCCTGAAACGCTTCCATTTCCACAAAATGGAGGCCTTATCTCGTCGCTTGTCCAAGACTCTTCTGCAAAGGAGGAAAAAATAGGAAACAAGTTGAAACAAACAGTCCTATCAGTTGAAGACATAGAATCTGTGCAGCGATAACTTCCTGTCAAGTCTTCTTTTCGTCCTTTGTGAGACAGCTCATACTCATCAAGTATGGCAGGGAAGTAATTGCGTACAAGGCATAGTACTCCTGATGTATAAGTGATGTACAAGATAGGTATGAAGTGTAATGTAGTGCAATGTAGTGTAGCGTAGTTTACTGTACTGTATATATAGCCTCGTCCGAGGCTTTGGAACTGCGGAAACCGCAATTCCTATGGCGAGAACTATCTATTCCATGACGAAATTTTGTCGCGGATTCATTCCACGTCATCATCATCATCATCATCATCATCATCATCATCATCATCATCATCATCATCATCGTCATCATCATCATCATCATCATCACCATCATGCCCGTCATCATCATCATCATCATCATCATCATCATCATCATCATCATCATCATCATCATCATCATCATCATCATCCTCAACATCATCATCGTCATCATCGTCATCATCGTAATCATTGTTAGGCTTGTCGTGCTGCAGTGGTAGCCACCTGTGTTTCTGTCAGAGCAGCTGGAGGTCTCGCACCAGTTTCAGGACTTCGCCCTGCTGTTTCCAGGGGTCCTTGTTTCCTATCCAGTGATGCCATTGGCTTTGAGCCACGCGTGCATCCACTGAACCTTCACATGAGGCTTTGACAAGCCGTAGGTGACGTAGCATCCACTTCATGATGCAAGTACACACGAACGTTAACATGCCCCCCCACCCCGAGCCGTAGGTGACGTAGCATCCACTTCATGATGCAAGTACACACGAACGTTAACATGCCCCCCCACCCCGAGCCGTAGGTGACGTAGCATCCACTTCATGATGCAAGTACACACGAACGTTAACATGCCCCCCCACCCCCCCACCCCACCCCAACCCATCCGTGACGCAGGAGACGAGAGCAAGTCGACGCAGAAGCATGGCGTAGCAGGTCTACTGGAAAGGTAGTTGGAAGTTGAAGTGTAGTTCCAAGGGTTGGGACAAGCCTATATATACATATAAATATATACATGTACATATATTCTATTGTAATGTAGCGAAATATAAGATTATGTTGTGTAATGTAATGCCACGTAGCGTAGTGGAACCGAATAGAAAGTATGTGTGTATGGGTGGATGGATGGATGGATGGATGGATGGATGGATGGATGGATGGGCAGATGGGTGGGTGGGTGGCTGAGTGGATGGATGGATGGATGGATGGATGGATGGATGGATGGATGGGTGGGTGGGGGGGGGGGTGGGATGGATGGATGGATGGATGGATGGGTGGGTGGGTGGGTGGGTGGCTGAGTGGATGGATCAAGAAAAAGAATATATATATATACATATACACTGTACATATATTCATATTTATATATACATAAATTATATTTTTACACGCATACATCATGCAGCATACATCATACATTTGCCAACATTTACATTGGACCATTTATGGCACCCAAAGACTCCCGCCAAAATCTACAAGAAATCTGTGGGCCAAGCTCGGCCAAGCTGCCAAGCTCCCTGTGCTCTGTCTCTCTTGTATACACCATTCTGGGGGGACGAGGAGTGGTTCACAGGTAGCAATGGCAGACTTTTGCTAAGAAAATCGTTGACTATAGTTGATTCATACCAAATTTGGAGGGGACAGCATTTGAGACTGATATTGTGCCCTAGGTTACACGCATGGATTAGACATAGTTTTTTGTGCTGTTTGTATCCATTCGTTTTGTTCCTTTTTACATGATTAAGCCAATGTTTTGCGGTTGTTTTCAAAAGTTACAGTCTCGGTTGATTTTGTCCTCTGTGCTGGATAGTCAGCGGAAGTCACACTTGGTAGGAGAAGAGGAAAGTCGAGCAATTGATCCGATTCATTTGCATGTTTGTAGAACCTGTAGATGCCAAACAAAGCCACAGTTTGAACAGAAAGTCTTGCCATGGCACAGCATTTCACCCGAGGAAGAGCTGTTGAAACACCTGTGCCGATGGATGATGACCTCGATGAACCTGCAGAAGGCGGCTATGGACCAATCCGTCGAAAAGGCGCCATTTGGGGATCCATTTGGGGATCGATCCATTTGCTTCGATTTGATGTCACTCCTTGTTCATTCAATGACAACTCCTTTCATCTCTGCATGACATCTTTCATCTGATTTCATCTCTCATTGTGTCATGCACTTGCTATCACTTGCTTCTCAGGGGAGGCTTCCGAGAATGGAATTATTTTTCAGCCAGCTGAAGTGGAGGATGTCGTGATAGAAACAGTCGATGAGTCCAAAGCAGAAGGAGACAGCGATATGCCCTACAGCAAGCCGCAATTTCCGGCTCTCACACCGATCCTTTCTTGCAAAAAGACTTTACAGTAGTGTTCTCTGATATTCTCTGTTTTTTGGCTGATGATGAGATCTCAAAAGCGATGAAAGTATCGTGCATCCTCTGAAACTAAGGAAACAGCAAGGTGTGAAGAAGCAGATGCGCCGTGTTCCAGTACCCCCCCACAGGAGTGGCGCCTGCCAAATTGGGTACTTGTTCAATCGGTGATTCGATTGTTGCCAAGCATCGATTTGTATGGCTGTAACAATCAGGAGCCATGTGTTGCCTGTCTTAAATCACATGTCACAGAGCGAAACTATTTGTCGATGTTGGTGTCACATGGTGTGACGATGTGCCTCAGGATGACGCCGCTGAAGGCATCCTGGGTGTCGCTCATCGACCCCATTGTGGAGCACATGAAACTGCAGGCCGCTGTCTATCCCTGCACCTGTCATTAGAACCAGATTGTATTCCTTTTTGTTCACTCAGTTCACTATGGTTCACCAGTGTTCCTGTTTGGCACATTTTGGCTGATCCCACTGCCCTCAATGCCAGGTCAGGATGAATACCAAGCGAAGATGCGTAGAAATTCGCAATTCCGAGCACACTCCTGACATTGGTTACCTGCAGAAAGCTGCCGACTACATGAAAGCATTTATGCTGGGCTTTGACCAAGCTGATGCTGTGGCACTGCTTCGTTTGGATGATCTCTTTATTCAGTCCTTTGAAGTTAAAGATGTGAAGCGTTTGCAGGGAGATCACCTGTCACGGTGTATCGGCCGGATAGCAGGCAAGGATGGAAAGACGAAGTATGCCATCGAAAATGCGACACGGACCCGCATTTCATTGTGCGAAGACAAAATCCACATTCTGGGCTCGTTTGCAAACATCAAACTGGCAAGGGACTCAATCTGCAATCTAATCCTCGGAAGTGCACCGGGGAAAGTCTACACAAAACTGCGGACAGTCTCAAAACGCTTGCAGGAACGCATTTGATGCTTCTGTGCTCATGACTTGGCATGTGTCCCATTTGGTACAAAGGACTATGAGTCCTCCATGTTGCATGTGTGTGCTGCTGCATCATGCAGCCTAAGACGCAGCATCATCGTGGATCTTCACATTCTGGCCTGTCAAACAGCCAGCAGCTTCACCGGAATCCTCTCATCACAGCGGAAAAAGTGGTGAAGGATGGGTGCAATCTCAGCTTATCTTGCAATGTCTAGGAGATATTCCTTCGCTATCAGAGCTTAGAAACAGTTTTTTTGACACTTGAAGCACTCCATAGCACTCCTTACAGTGTACTTTGGCCCGAGGAAGCCGCGTACCTTGCCTGACCATGCGGAGTAAAGTCGCTTGAGAGATCTTGATGTCCGACATGAACTGGTGCCACTTCTGCCTGAAAAACATTCAGAGATGAGACATCAAGAACGTAGCCGCCTCTTTCAGTTGTAGTTCAATCTCGCTTATCTCTCTTTGGAGCAGCTTGGCTGTACCTGGGAGATGCGCAGTTTCATGGGCAGAGGCATGCCGTTATGATATTTGTTTCTTTGTTCTTTGGGGTTTCCTGCCGTTGTTGCTGTTCCATTTACGAATCTTTTCTGCGAGGTGCTGTTTTGCGATTGCTTCTTCTCCTACCACACTTGTCGATCCTGCAAATGACCTCATTTCAAAATATCAACCGTTTCTTGCTTAGATATACATTGTTTTGAAGGATTGTGAATTGTGATTTGGGGGAAGTGCAACCCCTTGATCTGTGGCAAGGCCCAAACTCAGTCCAAAGAAAACATGGTGCTTCAAAGATCTTCAAAGGGGCATGCAAGTCCAATCGTCACGTTGCCTTGGAGTCCACGTCCTTGCAATTTCTGTCCACAGTTGTCCACAGTTGTCCACAGTAGTCCACAGTCGCCCACAGTCGCCCACAGTCGCCCACAGTGTCCCATGTGACAAAACATTTCCACAAACAGAGAGGAAGTATACTAATGTATACTATAGTAGTTACTATAAGTACGGAAGTTGGAAAAGATTGGAAAAGTTCACATGGAAGTAGCCCATGATGCGAAGCATGCTGCGATAAAGCACCGCCATGGACGCCTCCAAGAGCAGCACCAGCGCTCGGTTCCCAAGTTTTGAGGATGTCCAGGCTCCTGTGGAGACTCCTGTGGAGGCTGTGGAGGGTGCTGTGGAGGGTGCTGTGGAGGCTGTGGAGGCTGTGGAGGGGTGTAGATGCCTCTTTGCTCACCGAGGCTCCCTGGTTTTCGCGAAGCAGGCAAAGTTTTCGGCATTTGCAAAGTATCCTTTTTGTTCACAGTTTTGACCAAGTCATGACTTGAACTGCCCGCAGTGAAGCTGCAAATATGAGATGTCTACAGGTTTTCCCGCGGTGACTTCATCAATCTTAATGTTCTCGGAGAAGGAAGTGTGCAGCCGAGCGCATTGTAACGTCATTTCAACGATGACAAAATGTTTTGTGAGGGCTTTGTTTTGATGTCAGCACAGCTAAGGTATGGGTTTGGTGAGAAAGGTCATGCACCGGACATCGGGAGAAGCGAGGATCTAAGAACCTGAGACTTGCCAACAGCACATAACTGCAAAGCGCTCAAGGACTCATGGCAAAGTACTTGACATCAGACTGTATCACGCTGCATCAAACTTCAAATTCGCTCTTGCTGTGTCTTCATGTTTGCCATTGTCAGGTCTATGCATTAAAAGCAGTTGATAAGAAACGAGTCCTGGTGTGCGTCTCAATGTTCCTTCGCTGCTCTGCAAATTCTTTGCCTGTCGACCTATTTGTGTCAGGGTGTACATGGGACCAACATGGGACCAAGGATCATAAACTGCAAGATCAACTTGTCTCTGAAGTCAGAACCCCAGTGGTAGATTCCAATCCCTCTTTGACATTTTCTGCCACAACTGTAGCGATGTGAAAGGCTTTCTATCATTTTCTATCACTCTATGCATGGGGTGATTTAGTAGCTTCAGTTTATCAAGAAACAAACAATCCAAGCGATCCAAGCGATCCAAGCGATCGAAGCGATCGAAGCGATCGAAGCGATCGAAGCGATCCAAGCGATCGAAGCGATCCAAGCGATCCAAGCGATCCAAGCGATCCAAGCGATCCAAGCGATCCAGTTGCTATTTGCATCTCTTTGCTTTGATCTGTTGAGAAATGACTGGTTGCCACCTCGTCAGCTGACCACATATCGCGCCGAGGTCAATACCCAGATGACCTTGTCGCACCCAAATCTGTTGAGGTGTGGAACTCCGCCTCGAGCTGTTTCAGTTCCCTTTTTCACACCCGCAATAGAACCTGACGACTGCAGAGCACGAAGAAGTTCCACATGAAGAAACTGCAGATGGATTCTGTATAGTTTATAAACATATAATGAATAAATGTTGATCTATCTATCTATCTATCTATCTATCTATCTATCTATCTATCTATATGTATATATATAGATAATACACATACACATGACATGTTTTTCTTCTCTCTCTATCACATTTTTCCCTCTCAGAGGTCTTACAAAGATTCCCTTTTAGAGAGCTTACAAAGACATCTCGAAAGGAGATGGAATAGGTTTTCCGGGTGGAGTCGCCGGGAGAAAGGTATTCTACAGAAAATTTGCCAAGCGATTCCTCAAGATATCCAGCGGAGAGACCTTAGAAAAGGCTCCCTCGAGATTGCAGAGAAGGATCACACAGAGGTCCCACACATGATGGAAGTCTACAAGATGGCTTGTGCCACAAAGAAATACTTTTGAAAATGCCTTGAAGAAAACATCAAAGGGATGAAATAAGTGGTTGAAGAGTCATCCCAGCGATCACGTCACAAGATGACCTCAAAAGATGTCCCTTTTCAGTGTAAGGAGCATCATTTTTTGCGTTCTCATTTCAATCCGTCAAAAGCGACAGGTGCTTTGATTGTTTTCTCGAAGCAGACACGGTCCAGAGCTCGAAGCAGGATCTATGAACCATGTCCTGCTCCAGCACGTGCCAATGGTCCTAAGATGTCCTAAGATGTCCTAAGGTCTATATCGTGTTAGAAGTGGCATCGGAAGGCGATCTCTATCAGTGACAGCCTCAGGTAAAGCGCGACCTGAGACTGTCCAAGACTCCAAGACACTCAACTTCACTCTTTCGTTTCCACTCTCTTGAAAGAAACTTTCATAAAGCTTTTATATTTATTACACGCTGCTGAGAGGTCTCAACGTCCATATGCTCAGTGTGTTACGGAGCAGTACGGCCAAATGAAATGCAACAAACTCTTCAAAAAAGAAGAAATTAAGGCCAGGCACGTGCCAGGTCCCTTGCATACCGCAATCGTCTACCCCTATGATATTCAGTCAAAACACAACTCACCCGGTTTGCAAGGGCTGACGGCCATGGACAATGAACTGCAGACAAGTGCCTGTCAATGCCAACAGACGGCGCAGTTCTAAAATGCTCATCAAGATGGAGCTGAAAATGGTTCGACAAAAGCCGAACGGCAAATGTAAAGGCAGCCAAACTAGAACCAAGGGAGCGGCTCAAAGAGCTGTCCAGCATACCCCATCGTTTTTGCGCACCATTCTGAACCAACGAAGGCAAATCCCTACCTCTCTCTAAATAAAAACCAACATACATCTCCAAAAACGTGATGGGTAGCACATATTCAGCAGTGTGAGAAAGATCCAACATCCACTGTACAATGCAAACTAGGATGTCAAGACCAAAATTCACTGCGTCAGGTGAAGAAACAAGTGATCCTCGCAAGTTGATGGGAAGATCATCTGCCCAATCTTGATGATTGTGCATGGCAGAAACGGGAACAAAACTTTCATCTTCTGGTTGAGAGTCATAAGGATTATCTTCTCCCAGTTGATCCATACTTGTTTGAGCCAGAGCAAGGAGAAACGATTTGCACCGCCTGTTCCAGTACTCTTGCCAAGCATGAAACTGGTTCACACTGCTGTAAAGCCTGGAAAGTTCATATCCAGGAAAGTGAAGCCTGGCAATCTTCGCATTGGTATCTGCAGCATTGTTCCACTTGGTGTCGAACAAGGCCTCCGGAGAATCTGCCATTGCCACATCTCCATGTGCCTGAACCTTGCGGATTTGCAGGGGACGTTGTTGTTTGAGCAGTCGTTGCAACAAATGCTCCCAGAGATCACGATTACTCCAAGTGTCAGGAATTTGCAAGAACCGTTGCAGGTATTGCATTCCATCACAGGCATATGATGAATCACTGCAAATCTGTCCACCGCAGTCAAAATCAAGAAACCATTGAATCGCTTGGATCACAGCCCATAGTTCTGCACGATCTATGCTGTGACAACTTCCCGGTAGCACCCCAGAGGCTAACGGAGCAGCCATTGTAGCGTTAACCACCGACCATCCAGCCAGTTGCAGCAGCTTACTAGGGGCAGAGTTACATGAACCATCTGTGAACAAGATATGGAAATCCAAGTCACCAGGTCCAAGCATCCACTGAGGCGAGTCAAAAGGAATCTGATGCAAGGCACTTTGAAAAGACGACACATAGGGATTTTCAGGACAAAGACCATGATGTGTCATGCTAACAGGTAAAGCATGCCACATTTGCTGAACATCAACATGTTGAAGTCGAGAACGCACGAAACGAGGGCACTCCAAAGCTCTATGCTCAAGAGAATCCAATCCCTGACCACAACGACACAAGGAAGAGACACTGCTGTCAAACTTGGATTTGTAAGTATCCAAGTAGAATGTGCCATCTTGGACGCAGTTCATCAACTCAATCTGCGGTCTAGTCATCTCTTTTAACCGACAGAAAGATGCTGGCACATTGATGCCATCAAGCCCATGAAAGTCCACACGATGAGAAACTGCCTGGCTGAGCTTTTGTTGCCAAGCATAGTCAAACAGGGTGCGCAGGTGACTCAAATCCACCCAGCGAAGTGAGAACCGCATGGAATTCCACAGAAGAAGCGTGTCCTCATCCTCAAGGTCCCAAAACACCTGTCCACACACACGAACAAAGGCAGCAAAAGGACCATAGGTAGGACGTGTGGAGTCACTCCAGAAGAAGGAAGTCCATTGATTGCGTAACCAACTATTCCGCTGCAGAGAAAGGACCACATCCTGCACAATTGTCCACGCCACAAAGTACGAGGGATCCAAGGACAGCCCAGTGACAAATGCAATCCGAAGCACGGGGGAAGCACCTGCTCTGTCAGTAGCCAAGGCACGCATGATGTTAGTACGGAGTTTGGGGTACCAATGATCACCAATGACAACATGACTGCAGCCATAGAGAGCACGAGGGAGAAGGGCCATGCGGATCACAAGCACTTTATGAGAGCGAGAAACCCGTAGTCGACGAAGCCGTTGCCAAAAAGGTTTCACAGCCTGAACCCTTTGCAAAAGCAAGGAATTTCGATGACCAGCTTGGTATGTCATAGGCGCACCAAGATCACTTTCAGTAGTGACCACCTGACAGCCCATGAGTCCAAGAGTGCGGCGATCATCTGCATTGAGAGCCCAAAACACCGATTTCTTGGGGTCCAGCACCAAAGAGAACATGTCCGCCCATGCTTCAAGCGTCAGCGCCCCTTCACAGATGTGCGCAGGTGAATGTCCAACAAGTTCAAGGTTGTCCACGTAGCTAAGTTCACAGATTCTTGGCTGGAAATGCCTCATGTAGAAATGAAAACTCATGTCAAGCAAAAGCATGCCAACACATGACATCGAGTCCCCTTCTGGAAGGCCGTTGTCTGACCAAAGGGGTTCACTGGGAGAGGAGCGAACCATGAAGCTGCGATGCATGGAAGAAAGAAAACCAGTCCAAGCCGTCAAAACGGTATGGGGCACTCCCAACTTTTTGGCCAACAGCATAAGTGGCCTCCTCGGAATCATGTTGAAACATTTCTCGATGTCACTCAAGAAACCACAACGGTCAATGCCCAACTTGATGGAGGTTTCAATGGTACACTGGAGAGCAAAGGTAAGATCTTTGCAACTACGACCACGTAAAAACCCAAAGGCAGGCAGATCACAAGACGCTTCCAGCTGGGACAACAGGGAACGAGCACGCAAGCACCCCCAAAGTCGATACCACAGCGAAAACAAGACTATGGGTCTGTAGTTGCCAGCAGCAAAGTTGTGAAGTTTCTTCTGCAAACAAGTCACATGACCACGAGTCATCTGTTGAGGCCAATCCAAACCACGTTCAATTCCAGCATAGAGAGACACAATGTCTTCCAGGAGAGTGGCAGGAAGTGATGTTATGTCAAGTCGGCGCCATCCATCAGGTCCACCAGTGCGTAACCCACGGCCTCCTCGGAAAGCCCTACGAATGGAGTCAACTGAAACTGCAGGACATGACAGTGTCCGATCCGGAACAAATGCCTCAACAAAGCTCACAACTCGAGACCAAGCCTCCGCAGGGAGTGACGATAAGCGTTGCCAACGGGGCCGCCACACCTCAAACAATTCCTGGTGAACAAGGTCAGGCGAAGTCACAGGAAAATCTTGACAAAGTGATTGACCAGGGACAGGAAGGATATCCGAGTCAAAGACACAAGTGATGGAATCCCTCAATTCAAGAGGCGGCAACTGAGGACGCACAACTTCCCCTTGCAAAGTCCATGCGCCACGCGTGAAATCAAGATTGTGTCCCAAGGTCCGCAAGGTAACTCCCTGTGACGCAACAGCAGTGATCTCAAAAGAATGAGAAACATTTAAGAAATCCAAAGACTCCGGCCCATCAGGCTTCATTTGTTTGAAAAGTGCCTTCACATCAGTTTCCTTCTTAAGTTGAGCCACTTGTGAACGTTGTTTACGTGTCCAACTTTCCAAGGAGCGAAAATTCAAACGAAAATCCTCCACCACAAGCTCCAGATGGGGCAAGGAGGGAAGTCCAATCAAAACATCAGGCGCTCCCTGAAGCTGAATGGGCCTGGAAGGCCACCATGTAGCAAAAGTCGGGCGAAAACCAGTGGCACGCATGATGGAAGACCAACACTGAGCTCGATACGTAAGTGAGTCCGGCGAAGTAGAGCCTTTACGGCAAGAATGGAGCAAGGATTGCAGACGACGCAACTGCTTATACCACCTCAAAAGGGAACGATTGGGGAAAGGACAATTCAATTCATCCTCCCCTGGCCGAGGGGGTTTAATGAAAGTTGGCGAGAGCGGTCCTCGACGACGTTGAAGATGCTGACCCCTCCCACGTGATCCAGATGGAAGTCCACCATGTGACGAGTGAACAAAGCCTTTCAAGGAACCCTCAACCTTGGCAGACCAATCCCGAAAGTCACCCGTCGTGTCTGCACTCCAATTTTGCGCAATCCACTGTGAGTCCAAAGAAGTGTGCCAAGCCGAAACATCAACAGAATCCCATGGGATAGGAGAAGGATGAGGCCAATACCATGTGTCAAAACGGTCAAAGGGGAAACAAAAATGGCCACAAACACAAGAATGATCAGGAAAAACGGAATGAATGACAGAAGTGGTTTCAAGAAACTGCAAAAGTTCAGGTGAACACCAAACATAGTCACGAACTGAAACTCCTTTGCACGTATTCTCAATGGGAACACCCCACATTTCCAAAGCACACACCTGAAGTTCTCTCCAACCAAGATTGCGCCAACGAGTCATCAGTGGAAATTCCAGAAGAGAAGTATTAAAATCTCCCATGATACACCGTGGCCCCCGGCAGTGCTCAACAACCTCATTTGAGACCGCTTCTAAGAGAGACAAGGTGAGGCCCAAGGGGTCTCGAAAAGTCGGAGATTGCGCAGCTCCATAAACAATACCACAAGTCAAAGACATGGCCCCAATGTGAACCGAAGCCACCAAAGTTCGACCACAGCTGAACTCAGTACCCGGCCACTGAACCGGAATACGACTGATAGGGAAGTCAGCAACCGCACAGACCCCTGTCCAACTACCAGCCGTGGATGTAAGAGATCGACAGGGAGCAGGAGCCCCAAACTCAGTGCGAAGACGACGACCAGCCTGCAGACCAGAACAGCGAAGATGATTGCGAGCAAAACGAATGCCATCCTCAGTCAGTTGAGTCTCTGTACAGCCCCAGACACCTCCTGGCAGAGAATGGATCAAGTCCAACTTGTTGGAAAAACCAGCCACATTGGCAGTTCCAAGACAAAACCGAAACGAAGAGACAGACTGATCCTCACCCTGCAAACCAGGTCCAGGATTCAGAGCCTCACCAAAACGCATCCCACTAGCAAAAGGGACCAGGAAAAGGATGAACCAAGAAATCCACAACCGAAAAAGGGTACCGGCGGAGGTGTGGAATCCCCCAATCCGTCCCCCAGATAGTCAAGAAGTCTTGTGACGTTTCTCAAGTATGGCTTCCAACCTAGTCGTCTGATTCTCAAGGCAAGCTTCCATATCCGACTTCAAGGATGCCTGCAAGGTCTGCATATCACCCTGCAATTGCGCAGTGATCAAATTTTGATGCTGGAGGCCTGCATGTAGCTCTTCAAGCTTGGCCTGTTGCTGTCCAAGGCTTTGATCAAGTCCACTGAAACGAACCCCCACATCCTTGAACCACGAATGGAATTTCTCTTGTTGCGCACGAAGCTCAGTCAACTCGGATTGCACTGCGACAGGAACATGATCCTCTTCCATCTTCGCCAAACCAGGTGGGGGCAAGGCAGAAAGACGGTGATCAAGATGTTCCATCAACCGAGCTTCCAGGGCATCAATTGACTTTTGTGGTTTTTTGGAATCAGCACTACTACCGTCAGTGAACACAACTTCTTGTTCACCATCACCACTTGACTTTGGGGGCATGGTAGGTGTATACCCTTGCCAAGGATCAGAAAGAACCCAAGGATCAGCAGTCGTGGAAGATGAGGAAGCCGCACCTGATGACTTTGTCTGCATGTGTTTCTTAGTGCGAGTTGAAGCATGAATCTGCGGTGCCAATGGAGGAGAAACAGCACGATCCTGCTTGAGGGAGACTGTGACAGAACCTTCAGCTGTATGAAGGATGGAAGCTGGGGGCATGGTAGAAGTACCAATGTCCCAGTACTGTCCTTCTGCACACGATCTTTGTGGACGAAGTGGCTTTGCCAACCAACGCCATGCCTGAAGCAACTGATCAACCTGCGAGTGAGAAAGTCCATGCGGCAAAGGGCCCACCTCATACACAGCAGTGACAGCACAAACCTGCAAAGCTTTGCCAGGATACACAATTCCTTGAAGCATAGTTTCATGCTTGGTCAACGCACGAAGGCCTAGCTTTTTCTGCATCCGAGCCACGCCAATGACAACATCATGTTTACGCTTCAACTCCAATGCTTGAGGCAACGTAAAGGACTTGGGCAACCAGGTCACCACATAGTTGGGATGAGGGCCCTGCTTACTTGGTGGGCGAGGCTCCACAAACACTCCATGCCATCCACTCAATGCAAGCACATCTTTGAGAGCAGACTGAGGGATTCGAACAAAAACAGAGAACATATCAGCCTGCGCAACAGGGACTGGTTTGTTGGCCAAGCTACTCCATTTCCAAGACCAAACATCAAGAACCGGTTGGCTGATGTCCTCATCAATTGCAGCATGAAAGAACTTGCAGTGCCCAGAACAACCCTCCAACTGACAAGGTTGAAGAGCAGGAAGGAGCGACAAAAGTAGCTTCACAGGTCCCTGAGTGAAGGAAGCCCAGTCACGATCAAACATGTCACGAAAAGCAGTCAACCGAATAACCTCTGTGACAATAGTAGCCACTTCAGGTGCATCAGCCACAGTCGCCAAAGAAACTGGGGAATCCCCTAGGTTAACCAAGGACCCCATAACGAGCACTGGTTCTTTGGTGGGAGTGTACAAGGCAGGCCACCGAAGGTGAGAAACACAAGCACAAGAATCCAACGGCACCTCACCAATACTGACAACCGCAAGAGAACCTGTGCTCAGATTCGTGTCAGCAGAAGCAAGTTCCTTGGCTTGATCAACCGTAACAATGCAAACACCGCAGGCATTCGCCACAACCTCTGGCAATGTGATGGGCGCAACAGGGTCATCATGGTCATCAACAAAAGTTGTGGGATAGAGTTGCAACGTGTCAGGAGACAAAGTCACAACACCTCCTCCTCGTTTGGCAGGCTTTTTAGGCTTGTCTTGTTTGGTCCCAAATTTGTGCTGTTCACGCTGAGCAATGTGCGCCTGCAACTCAGGATAGGTGACCCACTGAAAGGGCTTGCCCAAATTGCCTCCAGCCGCTTTCAGTGCCCTCCAGGGATCCTTCTGACTGATCGCAGTTTGCAAAGCAGCAAGTCCAAGTTTTTTGAGGGCTAAACGAGCACGATCAAGAGCTTGAGAGGGATCAACTCCCTTCGATGGGAGAAAGTTTTCAAGCCAAGAAAGCACAGCCTGTTCCCCAAGCGGACCAAAACCCAAGGCCCCAGTCATAGGAGAAGAAATCAAGGAGTTGTGCAAAGCCAAGGCAGCCGTCTCAGTAAGGATGCAAGGCAAGCCGAGATGAGCAGTGAGGTGAAGCAATGCAATGGCACCGCAATGAGTGCCCCCATGTTGCACGATCTGCGTGACAGAGCGAAAGTCAACTGCAGAGAGATCCAAAGCATTTTGGACAATCCAAGCCAAAGTCCACACCGCAGAAGGAGAGCAAGAATTCAAGCCATCTGCCCAATGGACCAAAAGCACATCAGACTGCACCGAGAAGGCAACATAGAGCCAGTGATGATCAACCAACAGGAGCCCATGACAAGCAAGGCCAACGGAGAGACAAGAACGTGCCAGAACCAAGGCAGACTGTGAGTCCAAAGAAAGCAAATGCGCCAAAAAACATGGTGTCAGAAACTGAGACGCCAACAAACCCGCATGATCGAGGATCTGCAGACCTTGTTCGTGCATAGTCCAAGCATCCAAACCACTGCTGCCAAGAGGGCCACACCCAAGATCAGGCAAAAGATGAAGCACTTCATTGCGAATCAGGCAAGTACAATCAAGTTGCAAGCCAGCAGCCATGACTTTCCAACTGACCTCAATACCAGAGAGCCGATACTCCGCAAGCAGCAAGTCAAGCACCGTGGTGGGACCAGTGATGGCAAAGTCAATAGCAGTACCATCGACATAGCAGAGATGGATGTGACCTGGTGTGCACATGTCCCCAGTGACCCAATGACGCCGATGTGATTCCAAGTGAGCACGGATCCCCAAGACAAACTGATTCCGACACGTTGAGGCATTGATGACACCAAGAGCAGCCATCAAGTGGATCAGAACCCATTCAGCTTGAAATGGTGAAGCAATTTGACCCAACAAACACAAAGCCGCACGCATGTCAGCTCCATGGTCATTGTCTACAGGAAGCCCCAGAAGACAAGATGCCTCACCAGGATGCAAGTGTCGCTGGCCAATGCCAGCTTGCTCAGAAAAAACCAGCACGCCATGCAAGCCTTGACCAGACAGAAGTGCATGGGAAAGAGGACCACGGCAACCACAAGGGCACGAGAAAAGCTGGTTGCCCAAGGAATGTAGTAAGGTAGGACACTTGCCAGTCTTCTGCACTAAGCGACTTGAGGTACACAAAGCCGGGTTTTGGAAAGCAGCAAGTTCTTCAGAAGTAAGTTGCAGCTGAATCTCCTCCTGAAGAGGCCAAAGAGGCCAAGGATCAAAAACCCTGCGCAAGCAGTCCAAATCAGCCAAGACAGGAAGATCAGTCAATGAGAAGTCCGGAATCCAAGAAGGCACAATGAGACACCACCAACGAGTACGGTAGTTTGGGACCACATGGTGAAGGTGCAAGATAACCGGAAGAAACTTGAAACCACGAGCCTGACAAAAATCACGAATAGTTTGGAGCACAACTGAGTGGCCACCAGCACCAACAACGCATTCCAAAAGAAGAAAAGAAGACTGAACAAGAAACGCAACATTCAACACAGCGAAGAAGACCAAGGAACGAGGATCATCAAAAGCCAGATGGCGCCCCAAGGTGCCAAAAGGCTGACAAGGAAATCCAGCTAGTAATCCATAGCGAGAAGCAAGGTATGCAGCATGGAATTTTCCAACATCAGCCAAAATCAAGATGTCTCCCTGAAGGACACAAGGATGCTCATTGCGACGAAGTGCTTCACATGCAAGAGATGTGAGATCCATAGCCAGGACTGGTAGCAAACCAGCACGCATAGCACCAGCAGAAGTACCTCCCATGCCAGCACAGATTTCTGCAACTTTGCACATATCACTGCTGTCAGGGTCCGGAATAGGTACAGCCGAGGAGTCAGGACCAGCAAGCAATGTCACACGGTTGTTCTCAACGGATTTCACCTCCCAGGCATGAAAGGCTACCAAATGATGGGTCATGACAAAGTCACATTCGATGGTCTGTTTGGCACCAACCGAGAACTTATGGTCATCCACGATAGTGACCACAAGTGACACCTTTTCACCAGTCATATCGGCATCGATAGGTTCCCAGCACATGCGGGGTCGAGTCATGGCAGCAACAACCCTCAGCGATTTGCTGACACCGTGACACCAACTGGTAGGAGCTGAGCCGAAACTCATAAAGCTTTTATAAACTAGGAATTCGTAGGAACTCTTGAAACTTCTTTCAGTTTCCTTTGATAAAGTTCTGCAACCTGCACTACACCTCGCCTTTAGGCTGATGAAAAGAAAGGGACCGCTGACTGAACCTGACGCGGCCCATGTCTTCAAGCAGGCGATGAAAGCAGTTTGACGCACATGAGCTTCACAGGGTATTGTCCTTTCAGGTCGTTTCTATCCAGATACTACCAGGATCTGCGATGTACACATATGACATATGCACATGATCTCAAATGTGTCCACGGGACTCATGTGTGCACCATGACGCAAGTGCTGGTCTCCCCATCATCATTCCCTCCCAGTGAGCCATGAATGTTGCTCTGAAATGAGAAAAAACAAACTTGTTTCATTTTTGAACTCAAGTTCTTTTCTCTTTGTTGTTTTTCATTATTTCTCATTTCTTCTTTCATTTTTCTTCCACTTTTTGTTTCCTCACTCAGTTTCCTCACTCAATAGGTAGCGCAGGCCTGTTTTCTCTCTCAACTGTCTTCATACTTAAACAGGCAATTGCTATGAACTACTTGTTTTCCCTTGACCTGTCCATCCAAGATGGAAAGGAACATGCATGAAAAACACAATACATTTTTTTGTGTTGAGTGTATTTGAGTGTTGCTAAAGTTTGGCTGTGTAGTCCATTTACACCAGTGCCTTGCTCATCGCAGGTCTGTGAGGGCATCGAATATCTGCACAGTAACGGGACTATTTCTCAGACCAGCTGAGTGATGCAGAAGACTCAGTAGACTCAGTAGAGGTCTGAGTGCTTTGCCCAAGGATCATCCATCGTGACCTCAAACCAGAGAACGTCCTGCTCGCTGGTGAATCTTGGTGGCACCATAAATCTGAAGGTATCGAAGGTATCGGAAAGATTCAGAGAAGTACAAAGCACAGGATGCCAGAATCTGTCGTCAAGACCAAGAACGATACTGCATGACAGTTTGGCTTTGGAAGGGCTAAGCAGACAATAAGACTATTGCCAAACAAGACCAACTGGAGATTGCCCACAACAACCCTGAAATCATGCCATTAGTTTTGTGCGATGAAGTATTTGAGGACCTGTTTGTGAAGATTGCAGATTTTGGATGGGCCGCCAAGGCCGTTGTTCTGAACGTGAGTATTTGGAGCATTTTTTCAACGGAGAGTGTTCTGCATACTTTGGCATTGCTGCAGCAGCTGCAGGCCAAGGAAAACGACACACGAAACACTTTCTGCGGCACGCTTTGTATGTTGGCGTAAAGTCCTCAGACCTGTTTGCAAATAGTCTAGCGTCGGAGGCGGCTCTGGAAGGAGGCTCTCTTTAGCACAGGTGGAAAGGACGACAGGTCAATTATGATTCGAAGAACGACGTTTCTGATCCAAATGGCTAGCTTCAGGCCAGAGATCATAGCTGGCAAACCCTATGACGCCAAGGTTGATGCCCAAACCTGAGAACATGTGACGCATCTGATGCATTTGATGTGCTGTGCATGGCATGCCTTTTGTGATCTGTTTTGATGATCTTTCCTAGCTGCTACTCTTCAGTGTAGGAAACGCAGACCTAGTGCCTTAAGGTGTGGGCAATTGGTGTGAGAACCTGAGAATTGCATTTGGACGATCGTGTCTTGACAGGTCAGGACACAAGCTCCAAATCGTCATGGCAGGAATGATCTCAATCCAGACTTAGCTCTCCTACTCTCTCCCTTGATTTATGTGGATCTCTTTGGCGTTCATTGAGCTGATCACTTGTGGGAAATTCGATCCCTGCCGGGTTTTCCTCGTTATTCCACTCCCACAAGAAGCACCACGAATGCTTTCGGTGTCAAACATAAATAGTGACCAAACTCAAACAGAAGAAGTAAAGAACTCATTCAATCAAGTATGCATGGAAGCTTGGTTTTGTCTGAATTGATCAACCCAGAAGTCAATATCATCGAATCTTGTATTCGCTCTCTCCCAGATGCAGAAACATCTGTGACCAAGGTCCTTCTGTTTGAAATGCTGATGGGTCAATCTCCATTTGACAAAGGACAAGGCCTCATGGAAACTTGCAAGCCGCAGGCTTAGCCATTTCATCCACAGTTCCAAAAATGAATGCTTTGGAAGAGTTCCATTGCCCAATCCAACCAATCTTTGTAAAGAACACTAATTTAGATGTAATGTATCTTTTTGTGAATATGGAATGCAGATGGGTCCTTTTGTTCCACTTCGATGTGAGTCATTCGTGGTGGACCCAAACGTTTCTCGCATGACCTGAAGCTGGCGTGACTTGTCACCCTAAGGGCGATCGTTGGGCCAGGACTTAGCGCAGTTTCTTTAGAGGAGGTGAGCAGATGTTGATTTTCTGCTGGTGGGGCCCATTTTTCAGACTTTTGCATCACTTCTATTCACTTATGTCATGTTGAATGGCCGAAGAAACCTGCATCAAAAAATGTCCCAATTCGTGAATCTGTTTGCGACAACCAGACGCTCTGGGAGTCCACTTCCATTGAAGGGGTTTTCATTTCAAGCTTTTGCTTCAATCTCGCACATCAAACCCTGGTTTTTTCACTGGGATGCAGAGGGCAACAGACATGTCGTCTTCCCCCATTGCTTTTCTCTTGCTTTTACCTGAAGCCGGGCAGCACCATAACTGCTGAGAAATTCGACCTGACTCACTGAAGACTGGCGCACAGGTTCCTCCGGCAGTGCATCCTCTACTGCGTGGGCTGATGCACCAGCAATCGGAAAAAAGAATCTCGCCACTCGGCTGTGTGCAACCACTAAACGCTGATTTTTACCATTGCTCGGTGCCACTTTTTCCTTGTTGTCAGGTTGGAGGATTGCCGTTCATCCAAATGGGCAGAGTTCTTAGCAACGCAGCACCTCCATTGGGGAGTGCAAATGCCTTGTGATTCCTTGAGGTGTTGGAGCAGTGCTCCCGACGGACGTTGTCTCAACAAAAGGCATCCTGGGTGGGAGTCCACAAGCTTTAAAGACAGAAAGGAAGGAAGGAAGAAAGGAAGAAAGGAAGAAAGGAAGGAAGAAAGGAAGGAAGAAAGGAAGGAAGGAAGGAAAAAGGAAAGGAACACGGATGTAGAAAAGCATGCCGCGTGCCCAGGACATCGAGGATGTGGAAGAGATAGCAAATGGCCTTTCTCCGAATGTGCACGGAATGACATTTCTTTATTCAATTGTTAGCTCGGACCAAGCCACAAGACAGAAACATGCGCAAAGAGGAGCAATCCTAAAGCAACCGAGATTTCTTGTCTGAGGCAAGCATTGTTTCAATGGAAATGACGTTTGTCAGCACAGTGCTGAGATGGGAAAGCCGACACCGAGCAACACTCTGTTTGAATGTGGCTGTCGACTCAGGCAAGAAGATGCGAAAAACATTGCGGACCCTCCAAAGGATCAAGCGTTCGCGATGGATTCTCTTTGATGTCTTTGATCCACAATTTCTCTTCTGCCTAGACCCTGGAACCCAAAATCCCTTTCCATCCTTTGCCTTTGCCTACGATTCAGCTAAAAAGTCTCAAAGTACAGCCAGGAGTGCCCTGTTCGTCCGCAGCTACCTTCAACTCTGGCCGCCTGCATCCAAGTGTCAACTTCTCGAAGCAAATTTCAGGTCAGGTCACTGCGAGATTGATAGCTTTATTATGCAATTTTTTACCACAGATAGATCGTGATGTCTCGTGATCTTGCGACACAATCTAGTGACTCGATGGAAATGTTCTCAATAGACTGAGGCAAAGCCACCCCAATTGCCACTAATAGGTGTGGATTCTAATGTGTCCAAACTTGATCAATCTCTATTGTTTTTTTCTCCGTGTATCTAATTGATCGTTCTGGCCAGGCAGTTCGAATTCTCCAAGCTCAAGTGACTCAAGCTGGCATGATGAGACATTTGGGTATGACAGTGTGGGTCACAACCAGGCACTTGAAGAATCTCAAAAACCAGCGGATGAACATCATAGTCGATTTTGTTGATAATTATGAAATTTGTATAGCGGGCTTTTTGACCGCACTCATTCAGTGTCACAGCGCTAGAGGATTGGTGTTGAGGTACTGCAGCTGCAGCATCCAGCATACTCGAGGCCCTTGCAAAGCCTGCACCGACCCAACCCTGTGTTACATGCGTTGTGAAGATCACAGGATGCCGAGATAAGTCCATTGAGCCCTTTGGTCTTCCCAGCGCGAGGTCCGTCAAAGTGGACTCACACAGACTTCCAAAATCTTCAAAAGATGACAACATCTCATTTCAATGACGTTTGAATGAAACCGTGGAGGTTCATCCACATCGAATGCACCCAGAATCACAGCAGGTTCTGCAAGGCAAATGTGTTTTTTGATGAACGAAGCAAGAATGAAGAAACATGAAGACTTGCATGCAGAATGAATTGCTCTTCTGTCTTCCTGCAATTTTCACCACTTGTCATCTGCTCACCTGCCAGTTCGAGCGGCAATGTGAAGGCGAGCTGGGAGACGTCGAACAGCTGTGACATGTCACATGTTGTTCCAGTTTTATCACTGATGGATCTGGGGCCTGGGGTGGATTGGGTAATTAGGAACGATCGATGGCTTGCAATGTGATCTTGAACTGAAACTATGTGCAAAAATGTCACCTGCCTCAAACGCGGCCCAGAAATGGACACAGTTGACACAAAAGCCGAGCAACATTTCCGGTTGACCAAGGGGTTGGCCCGGAGTTTCGCAAAGTCACTGACGTGCTGTGTGATGCTTGTGCGCAGCTGTTTTGGTAATGGTGTTCGATTGTTGGCATACAGTTGTTTTTCACAGAGCAGTACGCCCGAGAAGTGCAGACGCACGTATTTTGTCAAGATGGAACCAACCAGAAAGCTTTCATCTTTTCGCAAGACCTGGCTAAATATAAGCATTTTTGGAGTTCATGCGCATCCGATGGAATCAGCCAAGTGCAACGAATTCTGCGTGGATCAGAGAAAAAAACGCGACGCGTACAGAGAGACGTCCTGCCTGAAGCACACACCCAAAGAGTGGAGAAAAAAACAAGCCGTGGGATGGTGAGAGCACAGGAGCGAACGTGACTAGCGCCACCCCACCGGCCCAACCCTTGTTATGATTAAGTTACTCAAGTCCTGGCAACCCCGCACGTAGACCCAACATGTTGCATACCAAAACTACTATACCTTCAACATGTGAGAAAAGGCATTTCAAGCACAGAACCATGTGGAAGTGTTCGTAAGCTAGATATGCGACATGATCAAAACCTCAGCAAACGGCTATTTTCAGCACTAGGATCTCTGTGTCCACGCCTTCTTCTCAGTTGACATATAGCAGTGCCACACAGACTCACAGAATGCAGATGGGTTAAATCATGAAAGACAACAGCCCTTGAACCTTTACTGGAGCAGGAAACTAAGCAGAATGATAGCAGGAATCGGGGGCCCGCGCAGTGCGACCTTGTGCCATCAACTTTCAGCACATCTGGTGGTCAGCTGGTTGTACCTTCTCCCATTGAGGCCAGAGGTTCACGCGGCCTTTGTTTTCGATGTCAGGCAGTGCAAGAAGATGGGACAACAAGCCTCGGCGAACGTGAGGCACTGCCTCTGGTGTGACATGTAAATACTTCGACACAAATTCATCAGCACTTGGAGTTGCTTTTCTTCCTTGTGCTTCTGAGATTTCTAAAAATCTGAAAGACTTTGAAAAAGATACATTTGTTTTTTGATGCTTTTTGTTAAATGTATTTGCCGCAAATTTGCCTTGTCACATCTGGCAGTCCGTCTCTACCGTGGCATCCATGCGCAGTGAGGTGGGCTTCAGTAGTTCTGTGGCATTCTGCGTGTTTCCAGCCTTGTTGCACAGGGACGATGTCGATTCCAAGATGGCAAAGAAATCTTGGCCAAGGCCAACGACACGTTTTGTGCAATATGGATTCACTCCGTATCTAGTTTTATTTGCCTTTACCTCCCCTCAACAGCAGCATGCCGCGGGAGAACCAGGGTTCCAGAAAGGTTCACAGTGGTTCTGGCAAACGTGGTTCCAGGAGCTGGCATTGCGATGGTTCCAAGCGTTCTGGGAACCTATGTTGAAGTTGCAGCTTATGGGGTCAAGTTCGGGAATGGTGGATTGCCCCTTCAGAAAGCCAGGTTTTTGGTACTGGAAAACATGTGTGCCTCTGTAAATGTGAGGCATCAAGCAATCCTTTTGAAGTGCTTCTGTAGAAGCACTGCTTCTGCTCAGCACTGCTTGTGCTTTTGCACCTTCGGGTTTCTGTCGTTGGACAGGTCGAGCTTGAAACTCCCCGTGAGAATCTCAAGCTGCCAGCGCAGGCCTCAGGGCAATAGCTGTGGACGCAAATCATCGAAGGTGTATTATCTTCCGGCACCAAACTCTCACTCTTCTAGGGGCAAAGATGCAGACAGAAAATATATTGCTGGGTTAGCAGACAGAACCCATTGTGCCCAGGGAGGCTACAGAGTCTATGGCAATTCGCAGCAAGACAAGGCCAGCTTCAGTGGATAGAGCCATGTTCCGGCACATTCAATTCAAACAGTATGCACATTTGCCCAGGTCGCATCCCAAACTGGTTTGCATGCCGAAAGGCCGCCTGTGAAGACTTTGTGCTGTCGCAACTAAACAGTCTCAACGCTGTGTCAGGACTGAGGACTTGCAAGCTCCGCGATCAAGTTCATCTCGAGTGTGCTCCTAAGACAAGCAGAGCATAGTACAGCATAGCACAGCATAGCACAGCATAGCACAGCAAAGCACGGCAGCTGTTTAAGAAATGTCAATTTTTTAGATATGTCAAACACCTGAATTCTTCTTTTGGAGCTCCAGAAATTTCAAAGTCTGATCTCAGAAAGTCTGATCTCAGGCAGTCCTTCTCGACGTTGATCAAAGCGACAGCTCTGACAGTGATATGCCAGAGGCAAGGAACGTTAAGGGACGGCAAGGAACGGCAAGGAACGGCAAGGGACACAGAACCTTTCGGTGGCTCCTTACAAGTACCGTGACCGACCAAACTTCCTATGTGAACTTTCCTCTTGGGAAATTCTTTGGATTTCAATGCAGGGCGAAGAGGCATTTGGAGCTGCGCTTGGCAGATCCAGTGAAAAACGCATCAGCCTCACTCCAAAGAGAATTTATATATATATATAATTATATATATATATATATATACGTATATATATATATATACGTATTTGAATTGTATTTTAAACATCAACGGCTGTATGGAACTGGCTTGAAAACAAAGTGCGTTTGGCGTCCAAGGTTGGAGCCAAGAGAGGCTAACAGCTCTTGATGACGGACCTGTGAGTCCAGTAAAGATACGCGTTGGGTCCTGAGACCAAGGGGGCCGACAAGGAAGGGCATTGCAGAAGAAATAGACTTGTCTTATATATGTATAAATATATCATCAAATGTATATAGTATAGATACACCCTTATAAAGACAATTCATGTTTCTCAGAACTCCACACAGGCAGAGGGAGAGAGAGAGAGAGAGACAGAGAGGAGATAGAGAGAGAGAGAGAGATGACTGGCATTGCCAGTTGCCAGAAGACAATGAAGCATTGCACAATGCCCGCTCAATGTATCCGAAATTGCGAGCGCAACTGTAGCATTTAGATATGCCATGAGGAGATGTGGATTGGCGATGCTTAGGGTGGAACTCTTCGAAGTGTGGCCAAGACATTTTTGTATGGGTGACCACGGTGAGGCTTGCGGTGTCCCTTTGCGTAGCTAATGTAGGCCTAGGGTTTCGAGAAAGCTGTTCGAGGAGGCACATTCAGAATCATTTAGACAATATCACGACCACGATATATTACGTTCTTAGAGGTGCAAAGCCTCCCACGCCTAATTTTGAGGCGATGAATGATTGAATTCTTCAATGACTGTTCCCCGACTTCATGACATCTCTACACGCAAAATCTGGTCAGACTTTCCTGATGCTTCCGCTTAAGCCCAACAAAAGGTTGCGCAACTGTGCGAAGGCACATGTCTGCCAAGGCCAAAGCCAACTTTTGCACAAAAACAACCTTCCCGGCCCGAAGCCCCTAGCCCCTCCACCGAACGAGCCCCGCAAAGCTATAAGATGCTATAAGTACTGACTAATGGTATCTATCAATGCTATCGGCATATGCATTTGCCTGTGTTTTCCTCAAAATTGCGAGGCACCTGCGAAAGATGGGAGAGGCCTTTCACAAAAACTGGCTGATCTTGGCTTCCGATGAGCCGCTCAGCTACTGCTTTTGGGATCGATGTCAGAGTTCCAAAAATAAAAAGAAGCCGCAGACAAACAATTTCTTTAACTTCTTCAAGTTCTTCGGCTTCTGACAAAGCACTTGTTTGTGTGCGACCTAGGTTTGGCACGGGCTCGAAGCTCGAGCTGCGCCGAATTTCAGAAAAGTGATCACATGTGGTGAGGCAAAATAAAATGTCAACATGTGTGATAATCTTCAAAAGGGCTGTAGAAGACAGTAGAAGATTATCCAAAGCTGGCCTCCTTGATTTTGTTGACGTCGAATGTTAATTTTGATCGCTTTTGAGCGATCACCAGTGTTTCACCCAAATGAAGCTATCGTAGGCTGTGCAAAGTGTGGCCACAGAAGCATCCTAAAAATTGTGAAAGCAGCAGGAAAATGTGAACGATAATTCAAGTTGATGAACTTTGAATAACTTTGGATGGTTTCGCTGTTGTCCGGGAAAGGCATGGAAATGCTAGAGTGCGCCGCACTTATCTCCATGTTTGGCATGGAGATGGGCACGTAGAGCTTGAATCAGCGCTCACACGACGTAGGCGCAGTCTTGCGTCGTGGGCTAGGACCATTGGGTCCCAATTAGTCTGTGACTCACGACGGTGTGCGCAGAACAAGTCGACTTCACTTTTGACCACACTTATGCAGCTTTCATGCACTCTGGTATTGTCGATATATGTCAATATTGTTAAGAAGTACGAACAAACGCGGGTCGGGGTGTGACTAGCATCACTGTGAGCCTTTTTGACTGTTTTGAGCTGGCTAGTTCATCACCAAATGCAGGGCTTCGTTTCGCATGGGGCTCTGTGTCATTTTTTACGCACATGTTGGAACCAGTTTATCATTTTCAAGGCACATCCATGCCCAGATCATATCTTTGCGTAGCGTTGGCTGAAAGTGGCTGCGCCCTTTCCTTGCCCTTTGGTCACAACCTCAGTTGGTTGAGTTGGAAGTCTTCCCAAATCGAGACCCGTTACAAATCGTTGCAATCCAAGGCCCCAAATGAGTGCAGATGCACGTTGGGCGAAGTAATGGAAGTCCAATGGCGCCTCCAAGTTCATTTTCGCCAGGTCGCTGCATTCTTTTGATGCCCTTGGACCCCATTGGACCCCATTGGACCCCATTGGATTCAAATTTTAACTTCTTTTTGAAAGACCCGGATTCACACGTGGGTTTTTGCGAGGCCACGAACAAGGCCTTGAAACGAAGGCTGTTTGGGCAATTTATGTTGCTGTGCTGTTGAAGTGTCAGACTGAAGGTGTTGCCTCTTCCCATTTCTCCCCATTTCTTCTTTATTTTTCTATGTATCTCTCTCTCCCTCTCTCTCTACATATATATATATATAACATATATACACATACAGAACAGTTTTCCCCCAGTGTTTGGCAAGTGCATTGCCCAAGGGCAACATCAGTCCATCGACATCGACATGGCCCTCGTTTGATCAGATGATCGCTGCAGTTCCAGTGCTCTTGGCTGAAGAAAATATCATGAACATATGAGTTTACATACCAATTACATCCAATCATGATACATTATACATAGATCTCATATGATATGATGGATATATGACTTCCAATCATGCTTTCTGTTCTGGTTGCAGTTGGGTCTCCAAACTGGGTAAGATCTAGTGTTCACTGAAATACGGTGTTTATTTGGATCTAAGGTCCGGCCCTATGCCTTCGAAGATCCTAAAAGCATTACAGCAGTTGGTATCTACGGAGTTCTGGAATACACTGGTTCCATTCCAAAGCCCAATCTCCCAGGTGAGGCCAAGTTTTCCCTCCTCAGAGGGGTTTTGACAGACAACGAGGCAGCCCAATTGCTATCGATAAGCAGCCAAGTTCTGAGCGACGAAATCGGTAGTGGAAGGGGACGCGATCCAGATCCAATTGATGGACGACCTCGTTTTGCTGTGGACATTGCTGAGCTTGGAGTGCTTTCTGCCAAGTGTGCCGATATACGGCCACTTGTAGAGGCGGTTCTTCTGCCACTCGTGCGTCAGAAGTATGACTGCCCCACAGCAAGCTTGTCATCTGCGTATTTCCGACGCTTTGTCCCAGAGGAAAGACGCTATGTTCCTCCACATTGCGAGCATGGCTCTTTTGCAATACTGGTGATTGCATTGCAAGAGCAAACATCGTACACTGGCGGTTTTTTTGTACAAGGTTCTGGAAAAGCCTTTTTGGATCGAAGATTTATACAACAAAGTCGTGGAGACATCTGTCTTTTTCAACACGATCTTTGTCACGGCATGGATGTGCAAGAAGGAAGTCAGCTGGAACTGGTTTTGCACTTCAAAGATTCTCCAGAAGCAGTTGCAGACAGGACATTTCCATGGTATGCGCCCCTGGGACTGCAGTCGGATCGCTGTGATGCCAGACCAGGTTTGCGCTTATGGTTTTGACCTCTTGTGCACGCAGTGTTCCATTGAATAATCATCGAAGTCTGTTTCTGGAAGTGTGAGTGCCATGTTCTCAACCTACTGGCCGACTACTGTAGCGATAGATTAATGATGATAAATGACTATTAAAGAACTGTTTTAATTCCCAAAGCCAAACGGAACAATTCTGTGTGAGTTTTTTGTCCATGAGTGCGTATGAATGCATATGATTCATGTTGGTTCATGAGATTTTGTCCAAAAGATTACGGCATAGCGCAAGCATCGAGGGTAAAACAGGTTTGGGTGTGGGAGTGGTGCAAGCCGCTGAGGAACGCAGTGAAATCTACTGAGGGAAAACTGCGCAAGGGTTACGTGGCAGTTTGACAAAATCTAAGAAGCATGTGAAAAAATGTGAAACATGTGAATGCAAGTGTAGATCAGTCTAGTCACAATACACCGATATAGTTGGGTTTCAACATATTTTTTTTGTTGCTGCATGAAAAGTAGTTCTTGGTTGGGGCAAGGATGTTTGTCCTTACAGTTTTGCAAGTCAAATTTTGTCGTAGTTTGGATGGCATCCCTTTTGAACGACCTTAGTTATCAAAATGCTGCATTTTCGTCGTTTAGACAAGCAAAAGATGACAGTGCTCACAGCGGCAACAAGGTCACTTGCCAAAGGAAATGATCCTTCTGGGCTTTATGGTCTTGCCTTGTCCTTGGCAGCTGAACAAAACTTTTTGACCGCGAAGGATGTCTTGGACAAGGAAGAAGAACCGTACGGTTTGAAGAGTTGGAACGGGTAGACAGATGTAGACAGTATCGATATGTATGAATCACATTTGCTGTAACTCTGTCGACCTCTTTCCTAGAAGATTATCTTGTCGCCTTGCCCTTGCAGCATGAGAAGCATTCCAATGTATAGATATGTATAGTAGAATATTTACTATACATGTTTTTTTCTGGGGAAGTGTTTCTATTCTGTTCCCTTGAGTAGCGCTATGCGAGACCGGATGCGCAGGCCTGTGAACAGGACAATGTTGAGGCTCTCTGCACTGCTGCGGAATGGGCTTGGGAGCCTCCAAGCCAATCTGGACTTCAGGACTTCAGATTGCCCCAGCCACAGCTGACGCCGTTGATTCCATTCCAATCTCCTGGTCCTGAGTGGCTGCCAGGAGTCGTCCGCCTCCGCTGTGGCCCTTTGGCGAAGAGCAGCAGAGCTTGGGCACTGCAGGTCCGCACTTCGGACAATTTCTTCGAGTTCAAATCATGTGAAAACACCACGGAAAGACGGAGAGACACAAGAAGCCCACGATCACAGTTGTGCCAAGCATGTCACTGTGTTCTGCCGCATTTGTTTGAGGTCCAGGAGTCGCTATGGAATTTTGTTGATGGAAGGGGTACCCGGCCGTGTGCCGCAGGACTTGTCGCCGATTGTGTTCATGTCGGTGGATAGGTACCCCCAAAAAAGTAAAAAGTATTTCCAGCCCAACCTCAGGGTTGCTAAGGTATTTGCAACATTTGGGACATCCTACCCTTTCCTACCCTTGATTTTGCATGTATTCGCGTTGCATCGCGACGAAGACCGCCCGCACGACAAGATTGTTCACCTAAGAGATACGGACTCCGAGGAAACCAGGTTGACAGTGTTGGTGGAGGGATTCGGTGGTCTTGTTTGTGGGGGACCTCGAAGTCGATATCTAAAGAGGTCTTGTTCGAGATATTGGCCCCAGGCCCCTTATAAATCAATCTTGCGGTCCATCTCGGGGAATGTTGGGCCCAGATACGACCTAATAGGTCCATGTTGCACCAAAATGGCAGCCATCTTGGAGAGTGCTCGCACAACCTGAGATCCGTCTTCAGCAAGCTCGCGGGATTTCAACCAATGTTCAACCACCCTGCAAAAAGACAATATTTCAGTGCAAGAAATGCCTTCCCCCTCCCTGAGCGTATCTTCAGCATTGTGCCCGTGGGTTGGAAGGTGCGTTGTTGTGGTTGCTGCTGTTGCTGCTGTTGCTGCTGTTGCTGCTGTTGCTGCTGTTGCTGTTGGTGTTGGTGTTGTTGTTGTTGTTGTTGTTGTTGGTCGAGATCATGAAGTCGATATCTAAGCAGGTCTTGTTCAAGATATTGACTTCAAGCCCCTCACAAGCCCATCTTGCGGTCCATCTTGGGGTTCGGAAAAATGGGACCCATCTTGGGATATGTTGGGCCTACATGGGAGGATGTTCCCAATGCTGCACATTGCATGCGAAATTAAGGGTAGGATGAGTAGGATGTCCAAACGTTGCACGTGCATGCAACTACCATGGGGGATGAAAGGTGGGACGCCCTGAAGCTGTAAATGCCATGGAAAATGAAAGAACATGAAAGGTATATCCTCAAAGTTGCAAACATCTTGGTAGATGTGAGGTTGGGCCCGTGTTTTTCGATGATGATATTTGTTTGAGTCACAGTTTTTTTGATGCTCATATTTCTTCCCATTGTCATATCAATCCATTTAAGTTTGTTTAACATCTTTTTAAAACAATTAATTACTGTTCTTTGATCTCTTTCACTTAAGTACACATATTATACATATAACAGATTGAAAACCTTTCCACCGTTCCTCCCCTTTCTTTTTCCATACTCTTTCAATGAACAGAAGACTTTCACTAAGTGATTGGGATATCACTCACTTGCAATCGAATCGCAGGCCGAATCCGACTAACGCGTCCAGTTTTTTTGTCACTGACACACACTACTCTGTCTGAACAAGGATCTGTGGGAAGGAAAGCGTTTGCTTCGTTTGGCTTTTGAACAAGATGACCCAGATGCAGCGTCCGGGGTCCTTACTGTGAAGTTGGGAGTCCAGACAAATTTTGACAAAAACATATATGCTGTATATTATGTATATATTATATATATATATATATACACGTATCTTTCTTTTTTCTGAGGTTTCATTTGGGACAAGCTTTGCTCCAGGATGGCGACAGAGATGGGGTTTGAATCTCAACGTGTTTGGCTAACAAGGAAGACAAGCTTGGAAGCGTGCTTTGAAAGCCTTTTTCAGGCGACCAAGCTCTTGGCTGCGTGCGCAAAGGGCCATCCTCGAGCTTGCTTCCAGGCACTAAGCTGAGATGCAGACCACACACCCACACATGCAAAACCGAATCTTAGCAAAGGGACAAGTTGCATTTAAGTTGAATCAGTTGAATCTTAAGTTTAAGTGAATTTAAGAGAGAAGTTTTGGTCTTGCATGAGTACAGAAGTTGCATTCGACGGCATTTCTGCCAAAAGCAGAGTATTGCAACAATAGGCAAAAACATTTGTGATCATTGTGGTGCAGATACAAGTGGTTTATAGGACCAGTCATCCACTGAGTTACCATAGCTTTGCTACATGGAAAAACCTGGGCACACACACACACATACACAGTTCTGCATACACAAAACTGATCACATCATTCTCATTTGCAATTTCAAGGTTGCCGAGATGTACAGAGAAGGCCAATTTGAGTTTCCCAAGGCGTGTGAAGGTTTCTTCACTGAGATCAGTTTCACTTTATCTTGCTACACTTTTGATTTGCTATGTGACAGAGAGTGGCGCAGCCAGACGGGAGGATGTTCAGCAGTCAATCCGCTATACCAAGTGGGCAGCACATCAAGGGGATGCACAGGCACCACGGTAGAGGGTGAAGGAATTTTATGGATGGCAAATGCAAGTAATGTCATTGGCAATTTCTTGGAAATTACTGAAACAAATCTTCCCATTCTTGCCAGCTTTGTCTTCTCTTGCCTTACATTTTGTCGTGCAGGCTTTGAGCAACCTGGGTCATATGCTCATAAATGGTCCGAACCTCAAGTTGGTGCACTGTTTATCTGGTTCAAAGTTCAATCCTGACCCCAAGGAATGGGAGTTGTAAAAGATGAAGCGAAGGCAGTGAGACTCTTTCGTCACGCTGCGAAACTCGGTGCTGCAGAAGCTGCAGCCTCGGTGACATGCTTTCTCTCAGTGTGGGACGTTGTGAGACATTGTTTGACCGTGACTGTAGGCGAAGTTGGCGCACTCTAGATTTCCATACACAAATAGTCAACAGCCAGCCCCAACTAAAGCAGGCGTTTGCATATTTGCATATTGGCTTTCTTGCTGAGGGTATGCTGAACTATGGTCTGGCACTTCTGCGTGGAAGTGGCGGTGTGAAGGTGCAAGAGAAAGACATGGCACAAAGAGCAAGATTTTCCCCCCACAATATGCACATGTTTGGAACAGTTTGGTCAATCAGTGAACACTGTGTGAACACTTCTTGGAAAGGTCGATTATCAAGAAGCTTTGGAGTGGGCGCAGAAGTCTGCAGCGTTCCCACCTTGGGTCTGATCCAGGGCTCACAAACACCGACACGAACGCATCTGCGCTTCCTTGCACTCGCTTTGTTTGGAAAGGACATTCTGCACAAACCCATTGTCACTTCTTTGAGGTTGGGGCACAGCTTGGCCCATCAGCAGCTTCTTGGCAGAACTTAGAGCTCTTTCATTCAGACTCACAATGCTGACAGAACTGGAGATGGGGCACAGGTGATGGAAATGTGGCGCTCAGTCGTGATGCTCTTGTGTTGGCCAGTAGTGTTGGCCTTCCAAGGCTTTCGATGTTTTTCAATGCTGCGAAGCATCCGAATCCGCCAGCACGGTGTGTGCCAAGTTCAATGCAGGACAGGGAGAACTTTCTGAAGGCTGTCGATGCTGTCCCACCGGCGAAAAGAGAGAGAGAGAGAGAGAGAGAGGGAGAGGGAGAGAGAGAACAAAGCAAAGAGAGAAAGAGAAGAAAATAGAGAAATAGAGAGAAAAGACCACAAGCGAACAACAGAGAATCGAAGAGAGAGAGAGAGAGAGAGAGAGGAGAGGAACAAGGGTAAGGAACCCTTGTGCCTTGCCTAGTACAGATGCTCGTTGATGGGGATAAGCCTAGGCCTAGGTGAATATCAAACCCAGATGGTGAGCACATAGTGCTTCTTGCCGCAAGGAACAGGGGAGCACAGCATTGTGACACTTTTCATCAAATTAAATTGCTTTTTCTTATCACTCTTTCATCAGATTTTCTATTTCAAGTGGAGTTTGCTCGCCACAATATGCAATACAGAGTATGTGCATATATGTATATATATATACATATGTCACGCACATTCGCACACACACACACACAGCTCGACCACACATTGGAAAATTAAATACATAACATGCGCGCAAATGCTACGTGCCGCGATGCTGAAGTAGAAGGAGTGTTGCAGCTGCACCAGCCTTGATGACAACTCTTTCTTTTCCTCACATTGCGATCTACTCGAAAACAAATCCAAGCGCGCTATGACATATGTGGTGAAAAGCGGGGATATGGCCCTTCCGCAGATGTGCATCAAAAGCCATCACCCAAAATTTAGTAAGCCATCAATATCATTGACAGAGCCTCCTGGGAGAAGTGCCGAGTGTGTTCGTTTCGTTTTTCATTTTGGTCTTCACACGATCTTGGCAGGAGCTCCGGTCCCTTGGTGTACGGGAACTTCGAGATTTGCTTCGTTTGGAAGGCGAAAGGAACCGGATGGAGATGGATGGAGGATTCGAATATGATTAGAATATTAGATTAGAATATGATTAGACTCTGAAGATAAGACTCTGAGACTGATAGATTTCTGACAGATGATGATAGTTCATGATAGTTCTTTGGATTTTTGGATGAAAACCTCCCCACAAGGCATTGACTTCTCCGATTGCGTCGAAAAGTCTGACCTCGTGGCGCGGGCAGCGCTGCATTTGCCTTGGCCTCACTTGGTCTCAGAATCCTTTTTCACCCGATGTGGGCAGGAGCTGTGGGTGCTGTGGGTGCCTTCGCTGCTTCGAAAACTGTAGATTTGGTGAGGGCAGCTAGACCAGCAACGAGAAGATCAAGATTATGACATTATCAAGCAGAGATTTATAGTTTTTTAAATTATGACTACAGTTTTGATAGGACAATTTCATATCATTTCGATATTTTGAGGTCTTAAGCTTTGCCCTAGGCCCGGAGTTGCAGAGCCTTGGGATGCGGCTCCTGAGTGCGGCACCTGAGGAAAGAAATGAAAAAAAATGAAAAGTGGACAAACAGAAGTTAGAATGTAACGTAATCAGATTTGATCAGTAGAAATTAGCATTCTAACATATTCTAATAGGAGAAGTAGAAGTAAATATCCAAAACCGCAAAGTGAAAGTGAACACGTGTGAAGCACTGTATGGATTGGAAAAGTGTCGCAAGATGCTTCAAGGCACACAGTGCTATTGGAGCCCAAGATGAACAAAGAGATTCTGAGGCGACTTTTGGAGAGCTGACATGTGTCAAGTTTAGACTGGGAATTTGAAGATCTTGTACTTTGAATACAGTTGGATGAGGCTCAGTCTTGGAAACCTGTCGCAAGAAATCCTCAGTGATTGAGCTTGAAATTTATTGAATTCCTATTGTTGCTTTCCCTTGTACAGCAAGCCTAGACTGAAACATTGATTATCTAAGTTCATTCGCAAACACTCTACAGTTGGGGAGATGTCCACCCTTGCAAGGGAGTCACAGTAGGACTTCCATTGACTTCCTGCTGTAAGGCACTGTCTTTGTCTCTACAAAAGCAAGTCTTGGCCACTCGAGCCACCCATAGACAAGCCCCAGCTTGCGACTCCTTTGCTTGGTTTGGTGCGCAGATTCTGCAACAGGTTGACGTACTCCTTTGCTTGTTTTGGATTGTGGCGAAACCATCTTCTCAGGCTCATCAGAAGCTATCTCATTTGGATAATATAATGCATTGCAATTAGAATTCCTCGGAAAAAGGTCACGGCACATCCACTTGCCTCCACATGCCCCTCTTTCATTCAGACCTTACAAGTACTTACACCAATCATGATGAATGAATGCCTACAAAATGAACAATATATGAATAATCAGCACAAGTTTAAAATCCAGCATTTCCATACAAAACAAACAAGGAAAACACCTGAAATGCAGCTAGCTCTTGTAACCTTCCTCATCTCACTGCCTTTGGCCAGTCTTTCTTGTAATTTCCTTCAGGGCTGTCTCCACTGTTTGGTCATGCTTTCTGGCGGTTTCATGCAATTCTTCATGCAATTCTTCATGCAATTCTTCACTTCTTGGAGTTTCACCTTCGAGTCCGGTGCCCATCCCTTCGTTTCAGCGGGCGTGTCTTTGTTTGCTGAGCAAACGGAAACATTTTAGCGTGAAAACATGTGAAAATCTTCTCCAGGCAGCGAGCGCAGGCTGCATCAACTCGTTCAGGCTCGGCTAACACTGCACTTTTTACAGTCTGAAACATCACATGTTGAGCATCTAGCAGCATCTAGGAGCACTTGTACAGTTTGAAATCTTTCTCCTAAAGATTCGCCATGTTGATCAAGAATTTCATTCCAAAGACCCAGGATATGCCACTGATGCTGGAGTTGATGGGGGTTCGAAAGCCGCAGACGCTACTCGACAGAAAGTTGCTGATGGAATGCTCTCATGTCCGGCTTGTCCGTACAGAGAATTATTCTTGTGCAATCAAAGAGGACTTTGTGAACAAATACTATGATCTCACTCGGCTAATTGAACATGCAACATTCTATTCCAGATTTGCCTTTGAGTCAGCACTGTTCCTACGTACATGTGTTTGTATTAACTTCCTTTACGAACAGTTGGCCAACTGCATTGTCATTGTCAACGGTTGACAAGAAAGGTTTGTTAACTATGACGTATCCTGTCACGGGTACACAATTGTTAGCATTTTTTCAAAATTATCGTAATAGGCGTAGCTTGACGTCATGGGTATCAATGCAGAAGTTGGACTTTCCACCACCAACACAGCCAAGAAAGCAGCAACAGCAACAACAACAACAGCAACAACAGCAACAACAACAACAACAACAACAACAACAACAACAACAAGAAAAACAAAAACAATACACCCGTATATTTCCTTTTCTTCTTCAATTTTCAAGACCCTATGACAACAGACCCGTCGTTGGTCTGGACCCCCCCCATCTATAACAACCTTTTCTTGAACGGGCCCTTTGTAATAGTGTGTTCCAGGAGCCCTCCCCAAGCAGGAACAACCTGATGGTAAATGCTCGTGTTCTTCTGTTAGGTTTGGATGACCCACTTAGCTACCCTGAAGTACTTGCTGCTGTTGTATAGGTTGAGTATGATAGTTTGCTTAAGTGCTTTCACTGGATCAATTTAGTTTCCCAGTTTGCTGACATCCGTCTGTAAAGCCGTCGAGTTGTCAGTCACAAGTATGCTGCAACCCACGAACTTTTTTTCCTATGCAACACACATGCTCCTAGCAATCAGAAACCCCTGCCCTTAAGAGCTTTGGCGCACCATTTGCGCCAACTGGGTTTGAGAAACAGCTGCGCAGTGGTTCCTTGTCCGCGACATCTGGTGCAAACATGCCGTCTAGTGGAAGGTTGCCACACTAATTCACCAGAGACATGAACAACAGGCCCAAGGAAATCCACACTGCTGGAAAAACAAGGCTTACTAGCTATTACCGCTGCCTTGTGCTTGTCCCGATAAGCCAAAAATAGTAAGCTCACAACGGTTACAACAGCTAACTTCGACTCTTGCCACAACCCTGGGAGACAACAGGACCCCAAAGATGCCTGTGAGTGACATGAAGGAAATCCACGAGCTCGCTCTTAGTGGCTACTTTGGGTCGACTTTGGACTTGCAGCGGTTTACTGATGCCTGGCTCTTTCTGGCTTAGCCAGAATTTGGCCACCTCTATCAACCGCGCCTGGATTCTATGCACCCTAGTATCTATCCATTCTATGGCTTGTTGCTTGTCCTTCAGATTGCGTGCAGTTGCAGCAACCCACGAACTTCGTGAAGAATCTCATGTCCTCATCTCCCGGATGCGTTCCCGTTTCCGAGGACTGTCCCATTATTTTCAACCATGCTTTCGACAATTTTGTCACAGATGTTTTTGGCTCTTTTCTCCATCTCTTTTTCAACCTTCTTGTCCGCGATAAAGCCATGGGCAGCAGACCCCATGACCATCTTGATTGCTTCAGCTTTCATTGCAAACATTCGGTTATGCTCTTCAACGACAACACGAATCAAAGTTTGCGCCCCCCCCCCACCCCCCCTCAAAAATAACCGCGGGTCCTTTGTCTTCTTGTCTTGAAAGCAGATCACCAAAATCATTGCACAAACACATGTGGTCACGCAATTCTCGGTGTTGAAAAAATCATAACTCTTGTATTTCGTTACTGGAAGTTAAGACCATGCAGCCAGTAGACAATCCTAAAAATCATTAAAAAATGATGATTCAACTTGCATCAAACATTCAGCTCAACATTTCAACTTTAAGACCAAGGCAATGAGATCATTCTATGGTTGGCAGGCCCCCCCGAAAAAACAATCGCGGGTTCCTTGTGTTCTGTTCTTCAATCACTAAGCACAAATCCAACTGTGCAACAACATGACTATTTTTCCTCTACTGATGATGGTGTTGTTTCATTGACTCTAACAGGCAGGACCAATTAGAGCCCTTATTCCTTCCTATTTCAACCGGGATATCTTTATTGTTTACCAATGGCAGGCCAACATGTCCGTTTTATCACTTGCCCTTTTGGTAAACAAAAACAACATAAATACTTTCGAACTTGTTCCAAAACGACCAGGGGTGAACGGGTCCTTTGTAATAGGCTGTTCAGGGTGAAACCTAATTACCTTGAAAGGTCCTTTGTAAAAAGGTTTTACCAACAACAACAACAACGACAACGACAACAACAACAACAACAACAACAACAACAACAACAACAAGAAAACAACAGCCAGCAGCAGCAGCAGCAGCAGCAGCAGCAACCCCAAAGCCCAAGACCTTGAATCTCAAAGCACCCCCACATTCGTCAGCTTTGAGATCAAATCAAACTCCCCAGACTCCAAGGAAGACGCATTTGAATCTTGTGTGAAGACTTGGCTTGCACATGGGACTCCGCATCGATATGGAAAGCTTAGGAGCCTGCCAAAATGGGTGAAGCTCCTCGAGGTTGGTGTTGCATTGTCATGTGACAACTGATAACGATTTGCTTCAAGCAGCCAGGGTTATGACATGGCTTTCGCTTGCAAAAAGGGATTTTGACCATTTTGGGACGGTGATATGATGTGATACGTGTGCTTTCTGCTGAAGCAAAGATTCGCATAGATTTGAAAGACTCCAGCTTGCGACGGAGAAATGGCGAGTCAGCTGCCATGTTGTTCTAGGCTTCGTCTCTCAAGAACATCAACAATCGCCAGCACCAAAAGAGGACGTGAATGCGATAATTGACGATGAACCGATTATAGAGTGGTCATTATCCGCTTTGCTAACAAATTTCCAATTGTTGGAATCAATTACACACCATTCTGTACGATAGAGCCGGGTTTCTGGCCTGAGATGGTGCTGAAGCTACCTGATAAGTGGGCTCACTCCCGACTAGGCACAGTTCTCCCATCCCAGCGCGGTGCATTTCTTGTCCAGAGCGGTCTATTAGGGGCACAAGTCAAACATCTTTGCAGGAAAGAAAGGAAAGAGCACTTCTCCCAGATGTTTTTGAGCTTGCAGACTGAACTTGCTGAGATCTGAGCCCGCTGTTGCAGGGCTTTTGCGAAAAACTGCTTGCGTCCATGGGCCTGCAAGCTTTGTAGTTTTGAACAGATCTTGAGTGTTGGACGGGTCTTTCTGAGCCAGTTTTGGTCAATCAAGGGTTCCATCATCTATCAGATTGACACGCGTAAGTCAAGCGAATTCACTGAACATTGACCTGCAGAGATGGATCATACTTTCGACAGCTCAGAAGGGTTGTAGTGGCACAAACTGCTGCTTTGCCGGTCATTAAAAAAGTGCCGGCTGAGGGGTAGAGTCTGAGCCAGAACGAATCACAGCAAAAAGAAGCACTTCCGAGCACAACACGAGTGACACGAGTGACACGAGCACCGCAGAATTGGTGAAGATCTCCCTTCAGCATCGTCTCTACTCCACGGACACCAACCGAGAGCTAGAGGCAGAGAGACTTCAACAAAGACTTCAACTTTGAATTCTCTTCATATATTTCAAGAAACATATGTGTATGTATGTACAATTATGTATATATATATAATGTATATATGTATGTCTGAAAGATTTTGAAAGTTCAAATTCCTTTGTCCGCTGCATTCCAAGTTGGCAGTGATAAGATTCGATGGCTGTTGATTGGCTATTTAAGATATTCAAAGCTTCGGATTGTCGCAGCTTTGTCTGGCACATTCCTTGGCAGTTGCGCATCTTGGCAGAGCAGGAGTTGAGGTTCAATGAGGCGGGGTGCAGCTTGCCACACGTGGAGCGCAGGCTGCGCTTTGAGGGGCGTTGCGAGACATCAGAGAGGACGGAAACCACGACACACGCTACGATAGCAAAGAGCAAAGAACAACACATGCTTTCGACTTCTTTTTGTTTGGCATATGCATTTCATCTAACATTCATATAGAATGTGTATATATATATATATTCTTTTACATTATAATATATATATATATATTATTTTGTATTTATTATCCAATGCATTGAAGGTAACGTCTCTGAGCCAGCGGTGCTCGACGCTGCAACGGGAACGAGATCAGCTCCAGGTCTCGAGTTCTGAACGACATGCTGGTTTCATCTCGAGTTCTGATTTTTTATTTGACACATCTTTGAATAACACTTATGTATCTTATTGGATTAATTCCTGACTTGTTCGAATTGTTTTGCCTTGTTGCGATGGATCTTTCAGTTATTTTCATTGTTCTTCGTTCATACTTTGGGTTTCAAAATCCAGTGATATCTCAGTGGAAGGCTAGCTTCAGCAACGATGTAGCGCGGCTGTCCGTCCAGCTTGAGGAGCTGTACTTTTGCTTTCAGAATTTGGATCTACACATAGTTCAAGAATCATTTCGACAGAAATCCAGACCACAAGATACCACAAGTGAGATTTGTGAGATTGATTCTTGTGCAGGAGGAGAAGCGAAAAACAGAGGAAGAGCCGTGGAGGGTTTCAGGGAGAGATGCCATCAGGTTCCAAGTCCCGGTGGATACACCCTTTGGGGACGAGGTACTCTACCCACAGGGAACACACTGCAAGCCTCACGTCTTCAAAGAAGTCCATGGAGGCTTTTCGAGTTCTATTTTGGGGCAGAACCACCATCCTATTGTGTGTATTCATGTGCTCCGAGGTGCCGCTTCGTGCATTGAAATGTAAAAGAGATTGTTATTTTTAAACAGGGTCCTTGACAGCCAAGACAAAAGGACAGCGGTACCAGTAGCATCAGTCTGGTGTTTGTGCGGCGACGGCATTGTATGGTCTTTCACCAGATTTGATTGCTATAGTACTTCGGGCTCAATGCTTATCGTAGTTGTAGTAGGAACATATATATAGGTCAATTCTTACATGTTTCTTGTTCCCAGCGGAAAGGTATTGGGTTTCATTTTCGAGAAGGCAGGGTTTCTCACTTGTCTCCTAGTGTGTTGTCATTTGTTTCCAAGCTGTCTTTCACTTGCTCGTCTTTCACTTGGCTTTCTGTCCCACTTGTCTTTTCTGCCTCTTGTCTCTTCTTTCCCAGCTTTTTCATTTGTGTTTTTCAGTTGTCTTCCATTTTCACACTCTCCCAGTGCTTTTTGATTGCCCGCTTCTCCCAGTTCTTCTCCCTATTTCTCCCTTGTCGCCAGCTTGTCTTGCAACCGTGGGTCACTTGGCTTCAGTCGCTCATTTGTCTCCCAATCCTTTTCAACTTCCTGTTTTGTCTCATTGCGAGTCAAACTCGGGGCCGAACTTCGACTCTACTTGTGAATCTTTTCGCCAATTTGGAATCCTCATCACTGTTGGTTTGCAAAGCTAGGTTAATTAGCTTGTTTGCAAGCTACGTCAATGTCATGCTGTGCAATGATGTGATATGAATGTATGTAGAATGATGTAATCATGACTCTTAATATGAACATAATGTGAGTACAATGTGAACTTAACATGAAGGAAATATGAATTTCATATGAATGCAAATGCAATTTCTGTCAATTTCATGTTGCTCTTTCTGTTGCAGAAGTGCTTCGCTATGCTTCGCTTCTTTCTTCGCAGGAGTGTGAGGTATTGAGATCTGAAGCTGATACCAAGCAGAGAGCCTCCGATGCCTTGACAAAGGATCAGGCTGAGGCCTTGGAACACACTCCTTGGAACGCACACAGACGTACAGACCACGTTGCACTCAATACATCCACACTGTGCATATGCGAAGACGTCACCGAGCTCACAGGAATTAAAGCAGTGCAAGGAATCCATGGACCAGATGAAGTGTAGGGACAAAGAGCAGGCGAACTTGGTCTCTTCCCAAGAGGAGGACCTGCAGCATTTCTTCATGCAGCAATTAAACTTGTCATATAAAACTTCAAACCTCTCACTGCCTCTCACCTAGATTGGTCATTTCTTTCATTCACATTCATCTATGACTGATTTGTATCCTGAAGGAGTTGCAAAGGTGCAGAGACGTGATCCAGCAGCTGAAATCTGAGGGCTCTGAACAGTCATCAGTGATGCACTGTCAGCAGCAGGCACATTGAAATGCTGTGTCATACGAATCAGTTGTATCTGTCACGATTTGTTGTGATCTGTCATGCAAATTCCAATGCGGCGGAAAAAAATAGTAGATCCGCACAGTGCCACTGCAGGAACTAGATGGATTACGCATCGAAATAGCCGAGAAGGAAGCTGCCGCAAGACGACTTGCAGAGGAGCGAGTCTGCTTGCGGCCTGTAGAGTCATGTCTACATCCTGTGCTTGTCCGTGCTTTTTGTGTTTCTTGCCATCCTTTGAACAGCTACAGGAGCGTGATGCACTTCGAGTGTCAGAAGCGAAGGAGTTTTCCTTGGCATCTGAACGGGCGGAGGTGCACCGAGCGGGGATATGTTCTCTTAGATGACATGTCAGCGCCTCCAGTGCTGTACCAGTCTTACCATGTCTTACCTTTCCGGACTTGTAGGAGTTGCAAGTGTGCAGAGATGCAGTGGAGCAGTTGAAGTTGAAGAGCAGAGAACAGATTGCTTGGGTCTCTAGCCAAGAGGAGGAACGCGTTATTTGGTTCTGCTTCGTGTTCTTTGTGCCTTCGAAAGATCGGCCTTTTGCCAAACCTGTACTGTTGAGGTCATAGTGTGTCGGTATGCTGAACCCATGAGAGCACTTGAAATAATGAAATGCGATAACGATCCACTAAGTTAACAGAAGGCCCGAAGGGCATTTATGAAGTTCCTTTGGAATGGTCATCCTCTGATCTACAGATTGGTCATTTCTTTCATTCACATTCATTTATGACTGATTTGTATCCTGAAGGAGTTGCAAAGGTGCAGAGACGTGATCCAGCAGCTGAAATCTGAGGGCTCTGAACAGTCATCAGTGATGCACTGTCAGCAGCAGGCACATTGAAATGCTGTGTCATACGAATCAGTTGTATCTGTCACGATTTGTTGTGATCTGTCATGCAAATTCCAATACGGCGGAAAAAAATAGTAGATCCGCACAGTGCCACTGCAGGAACTAGATGGACTACGCATCGAAATAGCCGAGAAGGAAGCTGCCGCAAGACGACTTGCAGAGGAGCGAGTCTGCTTGAGACCTGTAGCGTCATGTCCACATCCCACGCTTAGTTTCAGGGTGCAGACAAAGCAAAGAGGTGCTCCATTTGTGGGAGACGGGCGCTTTGTGGGACCATTGCTCCAAGAAAAGTCTCCCGATATTGTTCACCTGGTCAGGATATACAAATATGTGTATACACAGATAAAATACACACATAATACCCACATATAACACATATGATACGTGCAGAAAGTAGATTTGGGTCCCTGCCACACAGACAAAAACCATTCCGCCAGGAGAGGAATCAATTTCGTTCAGAAGCCGATCAACTCCTGGCGACTGAAGCTATGCAATTGGTGATGATCTCGCAGCGTGCAGAGGAGAGTGGGGTGATAGGTGATGATGGGTGATGTGGAGTGTATTCCTCACTTTCTTTCGCCAATGAACTTTAAGTTTCCTGTTTCCTCAGGTACATTTAAGATATTTTCAGAGTTTTTCAAGCATATTGAGCATAGTGCAGCATGTATGATACTCATTGATCACATTTGATCCTTGTCAAATTTCTTTTGGACGAGAGGAGCTGCAGAAATGCCGAGAAGATGTTGACCGATTGAAATCTGAGGGCATGGAGCAATCTGCTCTTAGCAGCCGACAAGCGCTGGAGCCTGGTTTGATCTTTTCTGATTCGGAGTCAGTGCAAGTCCCATGATATCAATTTTTCCAATCTCTTTTCAAGTTCTTCAATGGTTTTTCTCTCTTTGAAGTCGTTCAGCGAAGGAGATCAGGCACCAGAAGCAGGAAATCGATCAACTTCGTGGAGAAGTCGCACGGAAAGAATCGGCTGCTGCACGTCTTCAAGAGGCCATGTCTTCCAGCAAACTTGAGCCATAACAAACCCCGCTTCAATCATTGCAGATTCTGATTAAGTTTGAGGCCATCGAAGCTGTGGAAGAGACCTTGACTTGTTAGATAGCCTTCAAATTCCTTTACACAACTATATATATATATATATATCTGTATACTGTAAGGTTGTTTGAAGAGTTGTTGAACTGGTGTGCTTTCCCCACGTTTGGAAAGATGCGCACGCGTATTGTAGCTATTTGGTTGACAGGCGCACACTGACTTGGTCTTCATCTCAGCACCTGGAGCAATTCTGGAATCGAAGCTCTCAATTCCAATCTTTTTCCAATTCCAATCTTTTTCGAGTCTTTTTTAAATTGTTGTTGTCGTGTTTGGAAAGATATTAAGCTGCCTCCAGTCACAAGCTTTCTTGTTGCTCGTGTGGATAGCAATGCATAGAAGACTGGAGGATTGCGGATTCTCCACTGCCTTCTTTGGCTCGGACTCAGTAATTGTACAATTATGTTGAGGATTAAAAAGAGCTCAAAAAAGAAAAGACAAGTGCAATTTTTATCATTTTTCCATCTTTCCAATCCTTTCCACCTACTCCTATCTACTTATCCTGGAATAACTTCTAACCAGGCCTCCTGTGTTTACACAGTTTACACAGTGTGCGCACTACTTCTCATAGCAATTTCACCGCCATGGGTAGTCCTGCACTCAACTTTGCTTGATGCTGTTTTTGTATTGGCAGTCTGTCGGTTTTGTGAGTGCTGGCTGTATCTAGCTGTATCTAGCTGTCTAAGCAACGCAGAGATGCAGCTTGACAAGTCACTCTCATTCCCACAGGGTCCCTGCAGCTTTGGTGAGGTGGTGCGTCCAAGAAAGCATGGGGACGGAGGCTGAATCTGAAAACCTAAAGATATCTTCTGTGCCTCAGTCGACAGTTTCACACTTGTCAGGTTTCACATCACTTCCAATGTACCAGAACCTGAAGGGGACACGTGCTCTCAGAATCTACAGCAGTTTCGTAGAGTGGACTTCCCCTTGCATGGCTTGATGCTTGATGCTTTGCGAGCTGAGACAGCGTACCTTCATGTGATTTCATGATGACACTGATCACTTCCAGCGCGAGTTCTGACGGCAGAGGTACCAGCAGATCTTTCCTGTTTGGACGATCGCAGTAGACTACCAAGATGCAGCAACTGTTGAAGCTGAGAGGGAAAGAGATTGGAAGTGCAGACCGTGGCCATCAGCTGCACGTAGTGAAAGGTAACCAAGCGTAACCAAGCTTAGCTAAGCATAACCAAGGTCACAAAAAATCAGAGGCAGCTTGCAACTGCCACCAGCGACAACAGAATAAACCTCTGGAGCGGAGCCCCAGTGAGCTCAGTTAGTCCCAGTCAGTCTCAGGTTAAGGGCTCCAGTGATCTCCAGGCATCTCCAGGCAGCACCAAATTTCGATTCTGTGCTTAGGTGCCTAGTAACGCATCAACTGCTGGCTCCCTTGATTGGGCACGCTGACACTGCTGGACTCTTACTCTTTTTATGTTTTGTCCTTTTATGCATTTTTTTACATATGTATGTATATGATTATATGTATATATATATATGTATATACATATATTTACTGTAATATTGTTGGATTGTGACTTGCATTATGCTCTAGACAAGCTGCAACATGAGCCCAGCCACCGGGCAAGATGCAACAATTGTTCCAAGATTTGGCGGCTGGCCTACTCTCCTGATGACTTGCTACTAGCTTCGACCAGTGCAGATGGTACAGTTCGCTTGTGGGAGGACTGCAGTCAGTTTCTTTGTTTCATTTTGTCTCATGTCGTTTCACCTCGTTTCATCTTGTTTCTTTTTGTTTCTTGATTTTTGCATCTGCGCAGCAACAGTTTCTTTCATTTCTGGTGACCTGGCAGGTCAGCACAGGTTTGCCAGTCATGATCCTTCCCAGAAATCATGCGAACTGGGTGGAGCTGGCGAAGTTGACTTTTGCAACATCCAACTGCTGCCATTTTGAAGCACGGTGTTTTGTTCTCTCAGCTGCGCAGGTATGGAGTCTCGCTTGGTCACCGGATGGAAGCCGGCTTGCCACGGGAGGCTCGAGTGGCCATGGTCACGTGTGATTTTGCTGATTCAATGGCTACCGTCCATTGAAGAATATTGGGACAGTGGCCCTCATTGTTGTGGCTTCCGCGGTGTCGTTTGATGACTGCTGTTTGTTTTGTGACGTCCAGTTGCTTCCACTGCCTCACAAATTGGACTAGAGATCTCACTAATACGTACATTTAATAGACGCTGATATCACCAACATCATCCTGCATCTACTACCACATCTATTCGTCCTTTATTTGTTTGCTTCACCTATTCATCCTTTGTTTGATGGACTTCAGATCTGCAACGGCAGTGGCAGGCTCCGATGCACGCATTCTCGTCTGGGATGCGCAAGAGGTCGCTGTGTCGAGCTGGAAGCTGTGCAGTTTTGACTTTGCCATCGCCAAGGCCGCCGAAGGGGCACAGCGAGTTCAAGAGCTGAGTGCGAGAGCAGCTATGGAGCCTCGGCATTTGGAAGTCCACTTTTGTGAAGAGCTGAGCAGCTAGGATTTAGCATTTGGATTTCTCTCTTTCATTCTTTTTCTCTCTTCGAGCTCTTTTTCTTTTGGTTCAAAAACCAAGGACCCTTCTTGGGCACAGACGGCTGCTGAGGAAGCCGAGAAGGCTTTTTCCTATGGACATTTGCTCTGACATGCACGAACTGTTTGAAAGAATTATCGCATTATTTTTTGTGACTTTGTAGTTGCACCAGACAGAACCACCGCTGCCGTTTGAAGCAACAGGTAGAGAGTGTAGACACTGGATGACATTGGTAGACCATTTGTGACTTGCTCATCCTCAACCCAATAGGCAGGGCGACCACAGGGTCTTTTCTGATCTTTTTAGAAAAGTGTTGTTTGGGATATAGACTGTGCGTATCACGCTCCGGCATCTCATCTTAGAGCCACTTGGGCTGGCAAAATCCATGTTTCACTAACAAAATAAACTAACACTGATAAACCAATATAGGTGCAGGATGTTGCAGGGCTAATTGGTGAAACAGCGAGACAATTTTTTTGCAACATGCTGCTTTCATCCACCATTTGACTGTGTGGAACTCAGCATCCATTTGTCACCGCCCTCAAAGGTTCCCTATCAGGTTTTGATATGTTTTGATGTTCGATTTCACTGCAATAATTTGCAGTTCAATACAGTACTCTAAGTACTCTACACTTGGCATTCCCTTCAAGTTGAAATGAACGAGAAGGCCGGCAGCACAAGCTGAGGCAAGAACCTTTGGACCGAGGCAGTTTGCAGCAAAAGCGTTTGCTTTTTATCGATTTCGCATCACGAGAAATTTGCACTCTTTTTCAGTCCTCAGTCCTCGATTTATATAATGCGAGCACCTACTGTAGCAACTCGCCATGCACCCTGCTTTCTCTACAACTCGACAAAGATTGATGAATCATGCTTTTTGCCTTCCCCTTGACTCAACAACTCAGCTTGGCTCACAAAGTCTTGGCGATTCAGTTGCGCAGCACTTTCTACAGTAGACGGATGCAAAGCGATACTGCGAAACTCTGACAACTGGATTTTTAGCATATATCTTTTATCACCTCATGACTACCATGAGCTGAACACCCACATACTCAAGAAATATTTCGCAGCCCTTGATCTTTTGAAAGTTCTTCAGTTCTTCTTCAGTTCTTCTTCAGTTTGTGTGTTTTGCTTTGAGAACTTCTGCCTTTCGATGCCGGTGTTTAAACCTGGCGCAATGTGGTTAAGCAGAATTCCGTATGCAGCTGCCCATGACGAACCTTGATGGCAAAGTGATATGCAGACCAAATGCTTTGACTTCCAACTCCATTCAACTCCATTCAACTTGCAACTTCTTTGCATAATTTTGCATATGCCCGTTACTATCCCTTTTCTCGGTTTGGAGTCGTTTCTTTGCCTTTGAAGTTGATCTGAGATCCCTGGCCGCTGCTTACTATCTTCCCTTCGACCACGAGTTCGAACTGCTCAACCTGCACGATGGCATTCCACTGAGGCCTTCACTGATGTCCACTTCAAAGTGATGATTGTATGCAAATGTAGATGCTAAGAAAAAATGCCAAGATGATCCAAGATGATCCAAGATGCGATGATTTTTGTTGTCCGATTTGAAGGGGTTGGCCTTACTGATAGTCAGCAGCACAGACATGCAATTCTCCCTGAACTGTAGCTAATCTATACTAAGAAACAATCCAACTTGTCCATGCACTAAGAGTTTCCTACCATGTCAACGAACTCAGCGTTGGTAGAAGAGCAGTCGATAAAAAGAACGATACATTTGTACATTGCGAGCGCGTTGCGCTGGGAGCTGCTGGGAGCTGCTGGGAGCTGCTTTGAGTTGCAATGCCTCAAGTTCTTTGATGCAGTTCTTTGATGCAGCATTGCTGCATTGGAGCTGTGCATTGCTAGGCTTCTGATCTTGCAGCTCCACCGTCGCCAAATATTCCACAACCAATCCAGCCAGTCTTGTGGGGTACCAGCATGAAGGCAAGGCACGCGTTCGGGCAATGCTTGATATCCATTTGCATTGCTAACTCCTGTCATTTCATGTCATTTCATGTTATTGCAAGTCATTCCATTTTCCCTTATTGATAAAATGGTTGGATGTCATTCCTTTGGTTGCCTCTTGAGACAGACAATGTTGGCTAAGTCGTGATTCGGGAGGCTTTGGTGAAGACCGAGCGCAGCACCGGACTTACATTGACGAACGTCCCCAAGCCTGCGGTTGGTCCCAATGATGTCCTCATCGAGATCACAAAGAGTCTTGCACGATTTGGGAGGCAAGTCTAAGTCAAAGGTTAAGACATGTTGAGACGTTTTTCTTCTTAGAATAAGATGTTCTTCTAGTGATGATCTTTCAGTTGCATCGGGCTTTGCCCACTGGGGCCATGTTCTTAGTCAGTCACGTTTGGCTCACGGAATCTTCTGACGGTTGTCGCCCCCATAGGCCGAAATGTCATGAAATGTCATGAAATGTGCATGTTGCAAGGCGCTCTGTATTATCTACGTGTATACAACAATTCTTGACCGCAGCTGCATAGGGTGTGGCAAGCATTGGCAAGCTTCACATACGTACGTGCATACCAGTATATCAAACATGTATTTAGATATACTGTATTTAGTATATACAAAGATGTTGTATGATAGTCATATTTAATGCTATAGGTCGTTTATACGTATACAGTGTATATTGTTTCAATAGTTATATTCAGTATCACCGTATCTATATGGCTGCGGCTCAAAATATAAAGGCCCGATCCATACCCCGGGCCCACATGCGATCCATACCCCCGATCCATACCAAAACGCAGGTGATCCAGACCGATCCATACCTCCGGATCACGGCATACCGATCCATACCCGTTTTTTGAGCCATACCCATATATTACAAACATAGCATGTATATCTATATATGGTAGATACAACATGTATGTCCAACATGTAAACCTATGAATGCATATGTGTATATCTATGGCATCGCTATGCGCAGCTATATCTACATACACACATATATATATACATATTTATGCATATATATATATATATACATGTGCACACCATAGAATATATGCACAGACATGGTGCATCTAGATATGACATAGTATATGCACACACACACGCACACATTTATGCATATATGTATGCACCGTATGTAATGAAATGTAATGGAATGCAGAACAACACAATTTGATGCGATTCGGGGTTTAGTGGTGTGGTGTGGTTCAACGCAAAGCAATGCAATGGAATGTCAGTCATTTAATGTCACTCAAAGTAATGCATACATACACTGTAATACAATGTAAATTGTGCAATGTCACTATATTATTGAGTGTAATATACAGCCATGTAAGGCCGTGTAATGCCAAGTAGTGCAACCTGCATGCTGCATGCATGTAACGTATGTATGTGCATAGATATGCATAAACATGTACCTGAATATGCAGGTGCCTATGAAATGTATCTACGAGACTGGGAATACAGCCCACACACACACACACACCTACAAGAGGATGTGCGCAGATGTACCGTCACCGAAATAGTTGCATCATCATAGAAACTGAAGAGGTGTAGAAATATGTGTGACATCTGCCTGCCCATGTCACAATTGATCCGATTATGCAGACCTTCTAATATTGTGGAGTCGTGCCCAGGACTGCTATTTGTGGGACTGACGTCCATATCTACGACTGGAACGATTGGGCAAAGCGCACTATTCCAACACCCATGGTTGTTGGACATGAATATTGCGGAATCATCAAAGAATTGGGCCAGAACCTCAAACATCGCATGATGCCACAGTAAAATCAAAGTGATGACAGTGTTCACAGAAGCTGAGGTTCTGAAGTGACTGGCCTTACAGTTGGTGCAAGAGTCACTGGGGAGGGCCACATCACGTGTGGCTTTTGCCGCAATTGTCGTGCAGGACGGCGACATTTGTGCAGGGAAACAGTTGGAGTTGGAGTGAACCGTCCTGGGGCTTTTGCCGAATACCTTTGTCTTCCAGCCTACAACGTCTTCCAGCTCAACACAACTGTTTCTGACGAAGTTGCAAGCTTCATGGATGCCTTGGGCAATGCGACCCACACAGCCCTATCTTTCAACCTGGTCGGAGAGGACGTCCTTATCACCGGTGCGGGGCCAATCGGTGTCATGGCTGCTGCAATTTGTCGGCATGTTGGTGCTAGGCACATCATTGTCACTGATGTCAATGAATATCGCCTGGACCTGGCCTTGAAGTGCGGTGCCACCAGAGCAGTGAATGTGAGCGGCGGGGATCCAACACAGAAGTTGAAGCAGGTGATGAGAGAGCTGAACATGACAGAAGGTTTCGATGTTGGCTTAGAGATGTCTGGAGTCCCGAGTGCTGTAGAATCAATGCTTGAGACGCTGAATGTTGGAGCGCAAGTTGCTCTACTGGGAATTCCTTCGCAGCCATTCCCGATCAATTGGGACCATGTGGTTTTCAAAGGCCTGATTATCAAGGGAATCTACGGACGCGAGATGTTTGAAACCTGGTACAAGATGTAACATGGCGAGAGATTGGGCTGTTGCGTGTGTGGCAAGTTCCAAGTTGCCACTGAGAGACAAGTTTTCCTTAATTGTGTTCCATTGTGTTTCATATTGCAGATGACTCGTTCCCCTTTCGGATATTTCAATCCGTGATCCTTCAAGATCCAATCCCAAGAGAAAATTAGACAGGCTTGACAAAGGTCATATGGGGCAGATGCTAGCCGCACCAACAAGACTCTGTACATGCCATGCACAAAAGTATATGAAACTCGTCTTGTTCGGCCGAACCCCGAATTGAGGCAAAGTATGCTAGTTGGAGGACTGCAAGAAAAAATCGCACCTGTCATTACCCACAGGCCGGCCTTTCCAGAAATTACGTGATCCAATCGCGTCATCCTCCTTGTTCTTGAGACATTTGCATGTTCACACTCCGTGCATCCCTTTGCTTCCCCTACTCCACTACTTTGCTGTGTGCATTGCTTCAATTCGTTTCATTTTCAGATTATTTCTTTGCCGCATTTTGTGTTTCCAGGTTTGACGTCGATTCCTTTGATGCAGGATTTTCAGCCATGCTCTCTGGGCAGGCTGGAAAAGTTGTCGCCATCTCAGGCTTCTGAAATAAAACATGCTACAAATTACATCAAATTACATCAAATTACATCAAATTACATCAAGTTACATCAAGTTACATCAAGTTACATCAAGTTACATCAAGTCACTAGCCAAAGTAGTCAGTAGCCTAGGTCAGCTGAGCAGCGTAGAAAGTTTGCAGACGAACTCATGCGGCACTGAATCTGAAGATCTTCGAGTCTCTCTGTGCTTCCCGAGGTTCTGAACTGGAAATGATCCGCAGTTGATGCATTGGGGTGAGCTACATTGATGCAGTTGTACAGTGTCGCAAAGGTGGCAAGTGTAGCCAGTGTAGCTGTGCTCGTGCTGCACCCATTTGCACATAACCTGGACTCTTCGCTAATGTTTTTTTAAAGCAGCATTTGGGGCGTTTGCTCGCCACGGTTGCTAAGGTTATCTAAGGTTCACGAATGTCATCAGATGACACTTTGTTAGTGTTATATATATATATATCATTGGTTTCCATGAGAAGATTCAGGTGAGCCATGGGAAGAGTTTCTCTCTAGCGCAATGAAGCACGTTTGGTGCTTTGATGTGTGCTGTCAACAAGACACTGTAAGACTGAAATTGTCAGTCTGGCGGGAAAAGAGCAAAATGTTGCATGTTCTGATCATTCTGACATTGGTGTCATGCCACGTGCAAGCGCATCAGGAAAATGCAGCAACCGAGTAACCGAGTTCTTTATTTTGGATTGTTTTGGACCTTAAGACTTTGCTGTGTCGAACAGTTCAATCGGATCTATGTGGACAGTGTGAAATGCGTGCCAGGCAGCTGAGTGAGCTATCATTGGTGGAAAATGGAACCGCCAAAATTTACTTCCTTGCTCTGCGTCAATCATTTCCATGCTTCAAGAAACATCTGAATAAGTGCAACACAACATTTTCCGGAGAACACATTTGTTCAGGCTTCGCAATTGGCGCAGCCCTTGACCTTTTGGCAGGCACTGCTTTCGCTTCACCAAACATCTCGAAACTTCAACTAGCATAAACTAGCACAGAATATTATTGACTGGCACATACCGTACATACCTGCACTTGTTCCATCTCTTTCCGAGATATTCTTGTTATTTCATGTTATTTCTTTTTCGTTCCCTAACACGAAAACATGAGGAATTGGAATCAATTTGAATCAATTTGAATCAATTTGGTTCTTTGTTTCAATTGTTACTCTTCAGGCGCATGAGAAGAGCATTCACGATCTATTCTTTGCACCGAGCGTGCGGGACCAAGTTGAAAGCTGTCATCTGAACCTGACATGATGCGTGGCTGTTTGACTACTAAGTTTCTAGTCAAACAAGATCAAACAGGATCAAACAAGAGGCAAACAGCACATCACTATGATGGAAGCGAGTTACTACATTGGGTACCACGTCGACACGAGCGGTCTAGACAAAGATGTTTTTGGAGGGTCAAGAAAATCTACGTAAGTTTTGGATAAATTTGATACCATATGATACCATCGCTATTTGAACCAATAGAGTGAGCACCGATGATACAACCGGATCTTCAATTATATTGCTGAGCATATTATGGAAACAATCGGTGGACCGTGGAAGCATTAGAGTGTTGCAGACTCTGGACTTTCACGAATGTTGGTAAACCCTGCATGCCGTGTAGTTTTAAGGATTTGCACGACCAATCATATGTGCAGACTGAGTAGGACATGATCCTGCATTGCATTGCTTGAGGAATCCAAGATGCTTGTGTCCTGTGGTGCGGAGGGCTCTGTTGCAGTGACCCTCCACATTTCTGGTTGCAGTTTCAAGAGTGCATTGAATGTCCTTCCTTCACGCTGTCAGTTGTAGAGATTTCCACTTCGCAAATTTACCGCATGCTTGATTGGATGCTTCGATATCCTTGCGCTGTAGTCAAGCTTTGTGTGCTGGGCACACCGAGGGTTGCAAATATAAGCAGCTCTACCCGTGCAGATCTGGACACTATCACGAAAGAAGCCGCACAAACACACACACACACATGATGCACGAAAAGCATGCTAGAAGATGTCACGAGAATGAGATCATATGAGATCTGGCTATGGCAAGCGTGGAAAGCATGGCATGGCAATGCAGAGACAACATGCTGTTCTCACAAGTGATCTGCACTCGCATCCAGTGACCTGCAAGTCCCTGGCTCAGATGGTGGCTGGAAAGATCTGGAAAGGTTTGATTGCTAGCCATCTCAGGCTGTGACAGATGCATTCTCCTTGTTCTGAATGCAGTGATCCATCATGATGATAAATATGATAATGATCCTACAATTTCTTTTGACTCTTTGACTCCAGCTGGCTCGAATGGGGCGGTGCGCAACAACCTCTTCTGAGTTTTGCAACTCTTACATTTTACACTAATATTCTCAAATTCATATTTTTGATACGATATTTCCAAATAGCCGAAGACTTTTGCACCCCCTGCCTTGGCATGGGGGCCTTTCGCTGCAGTTCATAGAATACAACCACGCAAATGATGCAGTCCAAGAAAAGTGAGATCCACCCATCAGCAGATCTCATCACATCTTATCATATCTTATCATATCTTATCATATCTTATCATATCTTATCGTTTCTTATCATATCTTATCATATCTTATCATATCTTATCATATTTTATCATATCTTATCCCTTATTTTACTTCTTTTCAATTTTCGTCTTGTTGCCATGGCAATTTCTGAAGCGCTTTCCAGTGACCGTACCGTCGGTACGGTCCTTAGAGTCCTCAGCTCTCTGACGCGCCGCATATTCACGCCACGTCCTGATTACCTTTCCACATGGAGACGCCGCTTGGGAGGGGCCATGCTGCGAAATGTTGGACTGGGCACATCAAAGATGTGCAACATTGTGCAACCCCTAGAAACATCAACGCAAATTCGTTTCAATCACTCCAGCATTGTTATGGAGCTTATACCTGACTTCAGAGTCAAGCGGAATTTCAGTCCCATCAAATGTCTATATAAATCAGGCTTGTCTATGCCTGCATAGCTATGATTTCTGGCGCGGGCCCTCTGGGCCCGGACATTGGAGATCCCCAAAAATAAATGGTGCCCCCACCGCCCCCACGCGCATAGACTATAGCTCTTGCATTGCTGACGTTTATGCACTTCTTGGAATCACCCTAGGCGCCTTTGGTGCCGGATTTGTTTGTTTGCAGTTCTCAATTATTTGTTTATGCGATTTTAAGCGTGTTTTTTTTCTTGTTGGTCCGGTGGTGTTTGTGATGTTGTTCCTTTTTCCTTTTTCCTCATCCATGGCAGGTGGCCGCAAGAAGAATAGTGTGGTTCTGGCAGAAACCGTCTTTCAGGCAAAGGATACACGGGCAAAACTTGAAAAGACAAAACCTGGACTGCGGAGATCAGCGGAGATCTCATGATCAGCTGGGTGTTTTGCTAGCTGGGCGTTGCCAAGTGCCAAATGTGCTGTGGTAGTTTGGACGTGTTGTAGGCATGTATTGCTCATGCTTGCTTGCAGAGAGCTGCAGCAGAGAGCTTAGAGAAGCGTAGGGACTGTTTGAGGACAACCTCTTTGAGTTGAAGAGTTTCGCGCGCCGAGGTTCAATGCCTTCTGTTCGGCAACTTGAAGGCCGTGAGACCTTTTTCCTCTGCTGTGCTTGGCGGTGCTACCAGGTCGTTCTCAAAGACACTTGTTACCATCCTATTGCCTCAGGAAAGTGACGCTGGAACAGCGGTGGAAGCCAGATGCTTTGCAACAGCTTGCAGTGTAACATGTCAAACTGCCAATAAGCGTGCCATTTTACACAATCTTAATTCAATCTTACATATCGTCCCGCTTTCAGTTGAAGGTTTCCTCCAAACTCTGGAGCTCCTCCTTTTCTAATCTTTTCCTTGAGTTTCTATTTCTTTTCCCATCCATGACCTGTAGCTTGATAGTATTTGAGTGTGGTAGATCCAGCTGCTGAGATTTGGAGCATGCAGAAGCACGCCAAGAACTGTTGCCTCTCAGCTTGAAAATGGCTTACGAGCTGCGCCAGTGGAACATTTGCTGGACTCTGTGGTCTTTCTATGTCTTTCTTTTGATATTGATTTAACATCATCGTGTTTGTACATGTTTGTACACTCCACAATGGTGGACCATAAAAATGTTTGTCTTGTATCCAGTGCATTCAGTCCTCGTCCATAAAAACGTCTATTTTCACGTGAGATGATTATTTCCTCGCGAACCATTCCACTGTTATGCAAGAGCTGAAGTCTGCTCACGGACACCGGAGAAGCGCTCAACAAGTTCGAGCAGAACTCCCCAAACGAAAGCAAAACTGTGCATCATCCCCATTTATCCCATTTCGATCCTAGCTGCCTAGATGTCCTCAGATTTCCCAAAACTTAGACCCAGAGTTAGCTAGGCTATGCTAGGCTGTTGCCTTCCTGCATCAATTTCAACAGTTTCCCTCAAAAAGCTAGGCGCGTGGCCCTAAATTCACTGCAAAGAATTTCTCGCCACAGATCTTGTAGATCTTCTGTCATTATTGTCTCCATTTCAACTACATCTAGCATGTTTGTGCATGTTTGAGGTGCGCTTTAGTGAGCTGCACCAAGATCGCATTCCCCAGATTGGTGCACATTTGTTTCCGCAATTCTTTCCCTTGTGAGGATCACATATTGTCAGTGACTCCTTCCTAGCGTCCTTTCATGTCCTTTCTTCCTTTTCTTCCTCCCTTCTCCTTTTTCCCACAAATCGGCCTCCCAACTGCTGCCTTTCGAAGCATTTACAAGTCCATTTACAGTGAGACTGCGTTTATTTTCAGTCACCTCATTTGCCGATTTGCCAGACCAACGCAGTGATTGGCCGGATTGAGGTGAAATCTTTTCAGAAGTTCAGCCTGAAGAGTGCTCTGTCCAGTTTCTGATGAGACGCTTGAAATCCTCTAGACAGTGGGCTTGCTAAGAGACTATTGGAGAATATTGGAGAATATTGGTCCATTATGCTTCGCATGGTTCAAGACTACAGTGTTTGCAGTTGTAAACGAAAACCCCTCGGTAACTATTTGGGTTAAGACTTGACGCATAGCGTGCCATGAAGTGCAAAGCCTAATCTGAAAGGCGGGCGTGTTGACCTTGCGTGTGACAGACCGCCCACAGTGATTCATGGAAATGGGACACGATGAACGATGTTCCACCTGGTATAAGCCATGTCCATCAGCCAAAGCCTCTTTTCCAAATCCTCTCAGCAGAGTTAAAGGTTTGATGATAGATCATGGTAGATCAGGAGGGTCCCAATTATGCTACCACCCTTGGAATTGAGACAGGCGTTGCATAGTTTCAAAAAACGCTATCGTCGTAACATTAAGCGAGCCAGCAGCTTAAGTTCTTAGATTCGGACCACCAAGCGTTCTGAGAGCGCCAACGTTATGCTAACATAACAGTGGTGCCTGTCGCGAACTGTGATGCTGCATTGATGCGTGTTTCACGGTTGAGTTTTGACTGTCTCAAACGCCTAGACTATCCACCTGCGGGTAGCCAGGATGGCCGCGGCGCAACAAGAAGCTGAGGCAAGCTCCTTCAGCAGTCCATGACTCGTGAGCCAAACATGGATATGCTGCTGCGCTGATAACCAAAAGACTTCAAGAGAGTGAAACCAACTTCGCCAGTATAAAACATGTACATATACTAGATCCGGGTCAGACAATACCGTGACAATACCCGATCAAATGCCATCCCAAAATATCTTCAGAGGTGAAGAAATGCATTGAGCTTACAAAGGATGTGATAAAAGCAGAGTGTAAATTCTTCGAGTGCAGATACAGCAATAGCCACATTGAAACTTCCAAGGTGTTGACTTGCGCACCGAGCAACTGATGATTTTTGCACAATGTTTGTCATTCCGGGAGTCATTCCCCTTAGAACGCATCTTAGTCTGAGTCAAAAGATGCAAAAAAGGTGTCAAAAAGATGTCAAAAGTAATTAAGGATTATAGTCAGACATGCTTGCAGGCATTTGGAGAGCAGGCGAGTGGTTCACCTGGAGACAGAATCACTTTCGGACTTTTTTGGGTAAAGGACAGTAAAGGACCAAGAGGACATGTCAGTGATGTACTTCGCAAGTTTGCCAGGTAGGAAAGCCCACGCGCGTTTTAGGCGCTCTGAAATCTTCCAAAAACCCATCCCAGCCAGAGATCCGATTTGTCGAGGCTGGTTTGTCTCGCGATCTGAAACGCCTTCAAATGAAGTTCGAAGCCAAGCTCTGTTTCTTGCGATGTCAAATCTCTGAGGGTTGAATGTGAGCGGACTTTCCGGGAAGGATAGATTCAACCAAATTCTTGAAATTATATCCTGACAGGTTCTTCTTTTGATGCAAGTTTCAGATTTCTCGGGACCTTGAGCTGCTCAGGATTTGGAACAGCAATTCCAATATCAAGAACTTTTCTCTCGTGACTCAGTGGAAGGAGTGGTCCAAGGTATCGTGGGTGTCGTTTCTACATATAAAAGCCGAGGTTTCTTTGTCGGTCTCTCTTTGCCGATGGCTTGGCTGGAGCAAAATCTGCAACTTCAGCCAGTTCCCAAGACATCCTAAAGGCCACTTGCGTATACCATGCAAACAAACATCTATGCAGCTGTATGATCTGCAAATGTCAAGCACTTATGAGAAGGCATGCTCTTCTTAGAAGTCAGAAACTGCCTCAGAATCGGGCCAGAATGTGTTCAAGTCTGGTTCTTCATGATCTTAATGGCAGGGACCGGCAGGGAGAGGGAAGAACAGGTGACAAGTCGCAGACTGTGGCCGACAGACCTTGAGCACAACATACACTTGCTCAATCTTAAAAAGCTCCGTACACTTCATTCCAAAGTTCAAGCTTCTTTTAAGGTCACAAGGGTGTCAGCACTGTATTAATTGGAACGTCAGCCACAGAAGGGTGCAAGAGGGTGTGAGAGACATTGTGGGATAGTCACAGGAGCAGGAGCACACGGCAGGAAGAGAGACAGAGGGAGGGAGGGCGGGAGGGGAGGCAGGAGGGAGGAATGGGCCAAGGTGGAATGGGAGAAGGAATGTTCGACTGGACTTGCTCATGTCCGACAACTTTCTACTGATGTGACAGGCCTTGCAAGAGTCGAAGAAAGGGAGAGGGTGGAAGAGAGGTAGAGACACAGACACCGAGGGAAGGAGAGGGAGAGAGAGAGAGAGAGTTGGGGGATCATACAGGAATGGTAGGGGGCTTGCATTTTTAGGTGTGGACTGACCGCTTTTCGTGCTGCTGCTACCAAAGGAGCCTTGAATCTACACTGCTTCAGCTTTCGCATATCATTTCAATACTTTCTGCGGCGACTTTCCGTTCTCTGGGTTGTCAGGAGAAACCCTTGTACAAGTCAAAGTGGAGGTGGGTTTGCAGCTTTACTCACAAATGAACCTGTCTATCTCTACATACATAAGAGTAATATACTATGATATACCATGTATATCAGATTATATAGATAGGTATGTGAATATTTGGTTTGGGAAATGTTTCGGGCAGCCACGTAACAGCTATTTTTGATACCCCAATTTGGGACTTACAAGGGCCACTCACTGCTTCCAAGAGGAAAGCAAGTGTTAGCAACTGTGACAACCTGCCCAAGTCTCTAAATTGCTGCCAATTGGACAACTAATGGGATGGAACTATTTGGAAAACAACTTACTGTGCTGCAGTTGCAGTGCTACAGCCACTGTGCTGCAGTTACTGTGCTGCAGTTTTTCTACTGAAGCTACAGTGCTGCAAATACTGTGCTGCAGGTAATGTGTCGCAGGTACTGTGCAGCGCTTTCCTTGTTCAAGTTGGAGGTTTGCTTTGTTAGAATCTTTCCACTGAACTGTAGTAAATGGAAAAACTATGTCTAACTCAAGTTGCTACTACTTTGCAGGCAGAAAAGGGACTTAACTACTACCTACATAATAGTATATAATATAACGTGCCAAACTTGTTTCGAGAGAGGCATACATTTTAAAAGGAGCGCACTTGAGGGGGAACAATATCACTTTCTCAAAAGTGTATGAACAACTGCTACTTCTCGGCTGCCCGAAACGAGCCCTCAAATATTTACATAAACACTATCTACATATATTTCCATACGCACACACACACAGAAATATATATATATATATACACACACGTGTGTTCTATTGACAACATATTTGTATATTGTAATTGGATTTGCACATCACAAATGCTGGATCTGTTTGAATGATTTGCCTTCGAAAGGTTCAGATCGTTCCGCTGGGAGCTCATGATTTTTTTGCGTAGGTTTTGCACACAGCTATGAGTTCACACAGTTTGGGGCTTTGAGGCAGTGCATGTTGATTCCAGAGATTCCACAGGCTTGTGACATCTTGTGACACTCAGCAAACCTGAGAAAGGGATCTGATTGCTTGCAGAACCTGTAAATGTTTGTAAATGTTGCAACGTCAATGCTGCCAGGAATTCCCTGGGCAAAGCTGCATTGAATCCCTAAAACAGCGAGTGCAGCAGGCGGAGTCAATCAACTTAGATAGGAGGCCTCCCAATGAGAGCAGGCAGTACGGGTCCAACTAGCGGCTGTTCCATGTGGAAGCATCCTTTTGACTTGTGGCACAAAGTAAGCGTCCCAAAGGGGTACAGTAAGTGTTGGGGGAACAGATGTGTCGGGCTTCCTTTTCGCCAGGGCGGTCATCGCTGCGGTTTGAATGCTTCTGCTTGAGTTTTGATCAGAAAATCCTTTGGTCCAAATTTTGTAACTTTCCTTCTTTGAGTGCAAGGCAGCAAAGCAAGTCACAAGCGATGACAAGGTGCACTTGAAACGCTTGAAGTACTTGAAGCATTGCCATGAAGATTGCAGCGCCAGGTCAAGGTCTCAGGCTTCCAATCCTCTCGCCGGATTGCAGGACTGGGGAGTAAGATGAAGTAAGACGAAGGTAAGATGAAGTAAGATGAAGTAAGAGCTACGCAGCAGCTACTCAGCAGCTAATCCTCCCAAGACCATCCAAGACTCAGTGGTGTGAATTGCCAAGTGAAATGATCAGAAGCAAAAGGACTGAGTGCTCTGTTGCAAAATGAGGCGGGCCAGTTTGTCCAACTGAGTGTTTGGAATCTCGAGATGCCGCACTCGATCAGACTTGGAGATTCCAGGTACAGCTGTTACGATCCTTTGCAGATGACTGGGACTACAACACAGAGGTGAGTCTTGGAATTTGCAAACAGATCAAGGAAATTCAAGGAATAGAACAGAGCTGCAACAGGACTGAAGTTGCCAGCCAAGGAAATCTTAACAGGTGACAGATGATCAAACATAATCACAGATGATCACAGATGATTACAGATCACAGTCTTGCAGGTCTTAGCCCAGGTGTATGAGAAGACCAAGGTGTCCGGAGCCGAGGACTCCGAGGACAGGAGAGGACAGGAGAGGAAAGGAGAGGAAAGGAGAGGAAAGGAGAGGAGAGTCAGAATGGTTTGAGGATGTTTGAGGAGAGGTGGTAGAAGGTTTGAGGAAGATCTGCTTCCGCACTTTCCAGGAGCCTACCTGGGTGCCTTCGAGGCCTTCATTGACCAAGGCCCAGTACCACGAGGATCCGCTCGGTGTCGTGCCATGCTACGTGTTGTGAGGTCGCCGCACCGAGAACTGCGCCATCCAATGGCAGTGAAGTTCGGAGCCCTGGGGACCCATGGGGACGGAAGAAGGCCGAGTTTTGCAAGACTTTTTTTTGGGACATTTTGACAAAGTATGTTACATTGTCCCATGGTCATCCATTGTCTTTTTCCTACTTTGTCCCATACATGTGGGCAGCAGCTTTCTCAAAATGCAAACGTGAATAGAGGGGTGACAGAGACTACAGAGCTTACATGTCCATGACTTTTCCAATCGTTTCCGCACATTCTGTACATTCGCTCACCTCCATCTCTCTTTCCCTCTCACAGTTCAGCAGTTTCATCGAAGTCACAAGCAGCTCCTCTGATCCACAATCCTGAGAGTATCATGGGTGCATCTTGAGACATGTTGAGTGTGAGTACTTCCTGAGTTTGTTTGCCGAGGATTGCAAACCCTCAGCATCTGCGAGCCAATCTGCACATTCCAAATCAGGCATTCTCATCGCACGGTTCTTCTTTTTCGCAACACATGTGCTTCGTTTCTGCAGGCAGTGACCATTCAACTATTGGACAAAAATTGAACGAAGAACAACTTTCTATTGGCACTGTTCAAAGATGTTCAAAGCAGTTGTCAAGAACCACTTTCTTCCAGGTTTGGAAGGTCCTGTTCTGGCCAGATCAGTTGGTGGACCCGCGGTTACTGCTGAGGCAGGTAAGCTCTTTCAACATTCTGCTTGTACTGTCTAAAATTGGGCAAACTAATGACATCGGTACAGGTGGTAATGTTTCCTTTAATCTTTGCCTTTAGCTTCTCCCACTCAGGCAGAAATGACATGGCAAGACAAGACTTCGAGCGAAGGCAGCAAAGATAGCAAGGTCCGGTAGTGGGAATGCGTTGGGAATGCATTGGTGAAAGCCTTACTGAGTACCTTACTATACCTTACTGTTTCTTTTTTTGTGAAAATGCCTTACTATACCTTACTTCTCTTTGCCTTGCTCTTTGCCTTGCTCTATGCCTATCTCTGCTCCGAAGCTTTGATCTGGAGCAGGCGGGGTCAGGGCAAACGCAGCATGGTCGGATCCTCAGGACGCTGAGAATGGCAGCTGCTACATCCATATTGCATCTTATTGCATCATATTTCTTATCATTTTACACATTTTTACACTGCCATATTTGCCATCTATTTTGTTGAATACATCCGATGGATGCGCAAAGGCCCTTTTCAAGCACGTTTGGCACAAAGGTCGCGACAGTTCAGCGAGCAATGCTTGAAGTATCTGGAAGCTTCTGGGATATATAATGCTCAAAGAACTTGAACTTTCAACGGATGTAGTTTCAAGCTTTCTACTAGAAGTAATTACCCTATAAGTAGCCTATAAGTACCAATCTGATGGCCATGTGTTTCGGTTCAGAAGCCTTGCAACTGATTGCGCCAGTCGAGAAATTGCCAAAGGGTCAAGCCTGCAAGGCCTGAACAACGATGAATTTGGAAATTGAGAAATTGCACTGAAGAGCTCTGAAGAGGAAAGATACAAGTAATTACTGAAGATATCTGTCACAAGGATTCATCTTGGAGTCAATCTATATTTTACTTGTACTTGAATCTACCTGATTGCTTTTCACTCCTTTCGAAGTCTGTTGAGCACTTCGTTTGCTACTTTGGACCCTGATTATCGTCAATGACTTAAACATCATTGAGACATAGAGTTTACATGACTTTACAATGTTGACAAAGAAATAGGTATATGGATACATGTATGTATGTATATATATATATACACATGTATTTCAAACTTATTGAACTGGGTTGTCCAAATTGTGCAATGGAAGAGATAGAGATGGCAGGCGCAGACAGACGGGGAGAAAAGCGAGCTGAGGCCTCGAACTGAGCGACGCACTGTTTTCGATTTTTTGCAAATATGGGCAGAAGGTTCCCAGAGGCTCTGATCCAGTGGCATCTTAGGATGTTAAAGTGCTTAATCATTTTGTATCTTGATTATATGTTGATTTCATTGCATTATAAGATTGAGTTGCTTTAATTTTAGTTCAATATTGTATAAGTTTATTCTGTTTACATGCCGTGGGGGGATTGAACCGGTGCTTATCGCAACACATCGCAGCGTTGGGAAAGATGACTCCCTCAAGAGTTAGAACATTTTCGCACGAAGTGCCTCTGAGCCGTGGCTTTCGCACAGCATTTTCGATGGAATTGCTTTGGTCAGAAATGACTGAAAGCAAACATTTGCTGCCTGTTGGCTTGCAAACATTTGCAGACAGTAGGAAAACAGCAAGAACTCAATGGAAAACGAGGTCAGGTACCCGAAAATATTGGAGGATTGGAGAATGCAGGGAACACCGATCCTTGGAAAGCGAGTCCACTGAAGGCTGTACATTTGGACTTTTTTCACTGGTCTTCTGTTGTTTTGATTTTGTTTTTGATCGTTGTCCTGGAGCGACTGAAGTTTTCTCCAAACAACAAAAAGAGGAATTGAAATTACTTGCCAAAACAAAGTTTCAAAGAAAGACGAGATACGCAGAATAGAACTCATTGCAGGTAGCTACAAAACAATCCAATTGATATCACAGGAAGACAGCATCCGACATTGCAGTGGAAAGGACACGAGACAAAATTTAGGAGTCACTCATATAGCCTGTATTTTTTTAGAATTGCGGTCACGCGGGTAGAAACGCCTTCGGTGTGACCTCCTGTGACTGTGTTGGATGCATGTAGCTACTATGTTGGCATGCTCTGTTGTTCTTTCCATTTTACCAGGAAAATGCAGCCGAGAAGAAGAATGAGTCTGGCGTTGTGAATGGAGAGAAGTACAAATCTCAGTGCAGCTCCGAATTTTTGCAGCCTTGCGTGTACAGTAACTTGCGAATATGTCTTATTCTTGATTGCTTTTGTGCAATTCCACATGTCCAGGAAAAGCCTCTTGAAACGTGTCAGAAAGAAGGACATACGGAAACCTCAACTTCCTTGCACATTTTTGACACATCTCCATGCACTTTGATAGGCTTGTACATGCCCTTCTTTACCTTTCACTGCTTGACTTTGCTTAGGTCCATGTGAGGTCAAATCTGCGAGCCCTGTCAAACAGCTGTGCTTAGCACTGTGTCTGAAAGGACCCTGCTGGACCTTGTGCTACCGAGACTAAACCAGGCAGGGTAGGGAGCGCACTTTCTGCATAAACGCACAAGATATATAAGATATACATGATATATAATCATATACATATATATATATATATATATATATATTGTATATATATATATATACATATTTTTTCTTTTTAAATATATTTAAATATATATACATATAAATATATATATATATATATTTGATCTTAAGATATATCTCAAGTATTGGCCAGTTTGTTGCAGTACTTTTGCAGGCTGATGCTCCAAGCCTTCCAAGGCACACTGAGGAGAGGTGTGTTTCAGCACTTCAATCCATGAGCCCCATTTGGATTTCCAACATTTTCTATCTCTTATAAGAGCATACCATCTCTCTTAGGATATCCCTGAGCATATCCTTTGTTTCTATCCCTTTACGCATTGCTTTGATGGTGGGTTCTCTTGTGCTTTCGTGTTTAGTGCATATGAAGGCCTGCAGAAACAAAGACATGTACGTAGACAATGACAGACACAGGTTGAGCTGTCAAGTTAACAATTTCCTATCATTTTTCTATTTGTATATAGAATTTCCCAAACGCACATCTTAGCTTGTGCAACGGAAATATGCCGGCAAACCAACATGTAGTAACTTAGTTGAACACGCAAATCCGTGACATTTAGCAGTAAATTCCCGCATATTCTTTGCTTGTCAGGACCAGATACATTGCGACGAGGTGAATGAGTCGAGCTTTCAACTAGAAGACTTCCATGCCAGGTCTTTTGAGCTTGCAAGGGTTTCATGAAGGGCCTCGATGTTACATCGTTTCAAAACTCGATGTTTCATCGGCCTCGACGACAAGAAAACCACCGGGCGAAACAGCCTCCGCGGACATCGTCGAGCGGTCCACGCGGTGTCCACCGAGTCCACCACGGCGCCGACAAGCTGTGGCAGCGAATCAGAGCAAAGCATGCGTTAAAGGTTGAGCATGCACCAAAGCAGCGCCTTACTTCTCCTTATTTCATCTTATCTATACTATTTTATACTTATTTGTTCTAGTTTTCATTCATTTTCCATTCTTGGATCAAAGTGACTACGTGTTTCTCAAAGCAAGTGACCATTCCACCATTTGCATCTTGAGATTGCTACATTTGTGGTCGGATGCCAACCGCCGCAACAACAATTGATTGAAGCCACCTCGCTCGTGGCTTGATCTTTCATGGGCAAAAGTGGAAGTCCGTTTCGCCTTGTTGCAGCAGTTGTGTGTCTTGTGCATTTGCCGTTGGATGAGCAGTCATGTCGCATCATGCTTGATGGGAGCAGTATGCACCAGGGCTTCTGCACTGATGCAAACAGTTTTCCGAGGAGAATGTGATACTTTTCCTTCTGAGTGCAGCGATCCGTTGGAAGAGGAACAAAAATACCTAGAGTACTCATACTAAATTTGCTGGCACCTCGTCCTTGCAATTAGTATATTTCCCTGTGCTACCTGGATGTGCACAAGTTTCGAACAATCATCGCTAGATTGCAAGCAAGAGCCTGCAGCTTGGGCGCCGAATGCAAAAAACAAGCGTTGCACAGTAGAGAAGTAGCAGCAGCAGTAGCAGTTGCAGTAGCAGTTGCAGTAGCAGCAGCAACAGCAGCAGTAGCAGTTGCAGTAGCAGTAGCAGTTGCAGTAGTAGGAAGGTGTGGATTCGATAGAGTCTCGACACGAGTAGCCTGTAGCATAGCATAGTCCTTATAACTTAGATTTTTGCAGGCTAGAGGCGGCCAGCAGTTTCACTATGGCTCACGCCGCTTCACTCTGTCTCACTGACTCTTCCATATTATTGGACTTTGATCAAACAGTGGAAAATCTGCAAGCTGCAGTTGAATTTGGCACAGATTTGCTGTGTTGGTTCTTGCATTACAACATTTGTTTTACAAATGTGGTTTGTTGAAAGGTATGGGACGCTGACACTGGAAATCTGGATTGCCGGCTCATGGGACACATTGGAACCGCCGCTTGCCCAGTACGTGTGAAATCCAACCCAGGGCAGCCTTGAGAGTCGCTGTACCTTGAGGTCACCACAGTTGCAGTTTGTCCAACAAATTCAGAGCTTTTGGCCACAGGCGGTGAGGCAGGCCATGGTGGGTCTCAAACAAGTAAAGTTTAGGAAACATGACGGCAGTTCAGCATCAAAGCAAATGTTTACTCAAAAATACAGTGGAATCATACGGAATCATGGGACGGGATTCCCTTCTGACACTTGGACGGATCATTTTTGTTCACCAAGTTGTTTGGAAGACAGAGTGATGCCACAGTGACTCGCCATCGATTCGCCACCGATTTGTCACGGATTCATCCTCTCAGGATCACACAGTGCGTCTTTGGGATCTCCGAGATGCCGTTGGCCTCAGTTTTATCAAATGTATCATCTGAATGTCAATAGATGCACTATGATGCATTAAGCCTAAGCATAGATGTAAACAGCCGCTGTGCTGGTGGATGAATGTAGTTGGATGCTAAAGGAGACGCGAAATGGCAGGAAGTACGCTGTAAATGCATGTGGAGATTTGCTACCAGAAGACTGACAAATTTTGCTCGCCCAGATCGAGCCAAGCTCGCAACTTGCGCGAATGAGCAGGGAGAAGGCCAAGCCTGCCCACAATTTGTGCCAAACTTCATCGTTTTTCAGGAAAGGGTCACAGTGTGTCATGTTCACGGTACAAAGATGTAACTTATGTTGCTTATGTAATGCTATGTTGCTTCACTTCACGTTGTGTTCCCTCGACGATGTGCAGGTGATGGGGATCAACCTGGCACACTTTACCCTGAAAGGCCACGAAGGCGGCCTTCGAATTTGTTGATTTTGAAATGCTTTCTTTGCAAGTGCCTTAAGGCTGCCTTAAGGCTGCCTTAAGGCTGCCTTACAGTGCCTCCTTACAGTGCCTTCTTTGCGTCTCTTTGCCCTGCCTTGTTATCCACTTCGATGTTGAGCCCAGGTGGTGTTTCTCGTGTGAGATTCACAGGGCCTCTTTCCCAGCCATGATCATTGTCAGCACCAACTCAAAGAAACTGAAAAGTTTGGACGCTGCCGTGTGCTGCTTGTGATATTCAACCTAACTTGCTTCCTTTTTTGCATACCCTGATATTTTAGCCTCATCATGCCTCATCAGACCTAATCTCTTTGGCCCCTATTTTTTGATTCATGTTTTCCTCTTGACTCGACCAGAGACGCGTTCATGTGGGACAAAGGCAAAAGCCATAGATGTGTAGTGGGAAAAATGTCTCAAGGATATAGCAAAAGCATTCAATTTTTATTGCATTGAATAGACAATGGAGAAGCTTTGAATATAAACGGAATTTTGTAGATGCAGAAAGTCAATCATCTCTTGCCATCTCTCAAGCACTGCTGTGGCCACGTGATATGCAGTGAAGATGTGGCTGAGGGATGGACAGCTGCTCGCCAGCGTGTCCAAAGATTGCTCCGTCCGAGTGTGGATTCCGCCGATGGCCAAGACACTTGAGACATCTTGAGACATAGCCATGCCATAGTCATGCCAATCATAGCAGTTTGAACTGCAAAGTACTGCAAAGTCTTCAAAGTATTCAGTTGAGAACCTGTGCCGTGTTGCGTTGTTGCTATGGCGAGGTCCCTCTTCAATCCACTCTTGCTCGCAAAATTCATAGCCCACGAGGTATTCAATGACCGTTGCTGTGTGTCGCTGTCATGCTAATGTTCCGTATGCGTTCAGTGTCAACAGACCTTGCACGACAGATTCATCACAGGGTGTCTTTACTCGTAAGTTTTGTGGAGGCTTGGATCAGGGATGTGTCATGGTCGCCTGACCAGTTTGTTCCTCAGAATTTGTTCCATTGAACAGAGTAATGAAGTGAATACTTATGCATGGCTTCATTTGATTCTGCATTGTCATTTGGCCGCCATGCTGCTTCTGACTTGCAGCTTGAAAGTTGTCGACTGGCGCCATGCTCTGCCCCTTTCGTACATCACTTGTCTTTTTGAGGAAGTCGTTGTACACAGCTGGTTCTGACGGTATGGTCTTCGCATGGGAGGCTTGGTATGTGTAGAGGCCAAGAATGATCGAATCAAATCGAATCATATTGAATCCATTTGAAGCTCAGAGAACCCCTATTTCTATCTGTTTCTTGCTGTGCTTGAGCGCTGTTGTGACTTCCAATAGATTTAGATAGTTTGCGAATGCATTCCTCACTGACTTCTACCACGACTTTGTTCATGTGGTGTATCCGTAAGTATTTTGGACAGCATGTCATGGATGTAATCTAGCTATATCGAGCTGAAGTTTGCAGCCACTTGTGTCGGCAGGTGCTGTACCTCTCAATTGAATCAAAAGCTGTAGTCTTGAAACTTAAGTATTTGAGAAGGTTTACAGCATCATCAAGCAAACCGTGCGAAATTGATCTGAAATGCATTGAAATGGCCAGCATGTTCTAAGTAATTCCAATGCAAAGCTATGCAAAGCTGGTGCCGAAAATCTAAGACCTTTGCGCCCATAAATGTCCCTGGGCAGGTGCCTTCAAAGTGCCCTGCCGGCCAATCACTAGGGCAGAGCAGACACAAAGTGACACGTGGCATGTGACTCGCTACTCAGTTCTCAGCTGGACGCGGCTGAGGGTTTGTTGCGTACGGGAGTTGTGTGTCCCAGGTACCATGCTCAGGTTCAAAAAGGACGCGCTAGTGGCAGCAGAAAGTGCGCTTCTAGATGCTTCTATGTGCTTCTTGGAATATGCATTCTTGGAATATTCATTCTTGCGATTCATTCTGAATTCATTCTCTCTTCTTCTTCTTGTTATCATTATTGTTGTAATATCTTTTCTTTTATTGTGAAGTTGTGTGGGGTTCGTTCTCGGCGGGCCTTTGGCCTGCTGTGTCTTTGAAATTCTTCCAGTGAAGCTCGAGGTACAAAGCCACCTGAGCGGACCGATTTTGTCAGGTTTGGCGAGAGGATGTTCTGAAGTGACACCGCGAACAGCATCGAACAGCCATGTTTTGCCGTAAAACGCACGTTGATATTCTATGATATTCTAGGCTTCTGTTTTGACGTTGGAGCATGAAGAGACGTATGCAGAGTTTGCCAAACCTGCTTGGAAGATACTGGAACTCTTCCCGAGGAAGAGTTCCGTTTGTCAAACCTTAAAAAGGTTCTGCTTTGCATGGGCACTTTTAATGCACTCTGGTGATGATTGAAAGCAACTGAGAAATTCCCTGTAACAATTGAGGTTGAGCTAGATTTTCTCCTTGTGGGCCTCCAAGTGTCTCAATCGTCTCAAACATGTGGTGGCCTTCGAGATCATCCCAGACGGCAGCTACCAACGCTGCAAAACTTCAGCCGACTTTTTTCTAATTCAAAGAATCCTCAAAAACTTCACAAAGTTGGCAAAGGAAATTTCTCAAAAGTGCAGATTGCCATTGTGAGGCGGTGTTCCCCAGCAGATGGCCACGAGACGGACAGTAGTGGCGCGATTTCATGACATTGTACTATCTTCCCCGTTTTGCACATGTGTACTAAGGGTCTGTGTGGGTCTGTATTTTTCGTGGAGTTGAAAGATTACTATTCACTTCATACTTGCACAATCCCCATTCACCCTTGAGTTTTTGCTATTATGCAAACACACTCTGTTGTTTGCTCTGCAGGCCTGCACACCATTTTTTGGCACAGTGGCTGTAGTTTCAAAGTGAAGTGCTTTCCACCGAGCCGTTGCGTCTAGCACAAAAGGCATGTTGGTGTCGTTTTACATGGGATTGGATTAGAATGTTTGCAGTCCGGACTGACAAGGTTCTATCTGAAAGCCAGCGACACTTCGTTGTGGAACAACGCAGAGCTTCATCAAAAGGCCTGACTTCACGGGCTTGACTTCCGTATACTTCTGCCTCCACAGGCAACCCGGGATCTCATAATTTGCCGTAGTGCTCCAGGCTTAAGCGCTTTGCACACTCAGCTTGAGAGCGATGGGCTTAGTTTGACGCACGCGGTGCTCCCCAAGGTTCATTTCAGTTGAACGGGTGTTGCTTTCAGCATCTTTCAGCATCTTTCAGCATCTTTCAGCTCTTTCTTAGGCCACATTTTGCGACTGCAAAAGCACAGTGATGAGCTACGTGGAGAGTTAGGTCAAGCTCTACCATACTGAGAATGATCCAGAATGGTCAATCCAGCAGACGGCTCTTGGCAGACCCACAGATCTTTCCAGCTTTTCACACGCTGGCGTGTCCTTTGCTTTTTCATTTCTGCCGATGTGGAAATGGAAATGGAGGCTACCACTCGTACCTTTTTCACCATCATTTCATGTTGCGCCCGTGGCTTCGCATAGATATCTATATTATATACACATACGAAGCTACATATCTATATCTATATATATATATACATATAATCATGTATATGTATATATATTTCTGTTTTATTATTTGCCATTCTATACACTTCGCTGCAGTCAGTGCCAGAGATGGACGCTTGTACAAAAAAATGGACGGTCTTTTTCTGCTTGCACGGCACCACAAAGTTGGTTTGAACATGTTCAAATGTTCAAGTCATGTGCAGCAGCTATGCCTGTCCAGAAGTTGCCAATCAGTGAAGATTGCGACATAGGTCCCACGTTTCCCTGTGATTCAAATCCGGGGCACAAATTTGCAATCGAACGCATCTACTCTAATCTAGAGTGGCTGCGTTCCGAGATATGCTTGCGCGGCCAATGCTGAAAACATGTCAAGCCTTTGGATTACCCTGGATTTTCTCAAACCACCATCTACTATTACGTTGCATGGCGCAGTTCTGGGCAAGATTTCTTTCACAACAATGTTACGATTGACTCATGGCGGGTAGAATGGGATATTTTTGAAGTTTATTTGTAGGGACAAACGGCGATTGAGACTGCCAGCAGGATGTTCAAATGTTCTTTTTAAGGCCTGCAACTGTGACAAAAGAAGATGAGAACGGAAAGATATTGAAAGGATGTGAAAGGATGTGAAGGGTGCCTTCTAGGACTCCTTTCGGGCTTGCCCAGTTGTTTGATGTTGTTCGATCTTGAAGATCCTTTGGGTTCAACTGAGAAGATCAAAAGTCATCAAATGCAGGCAGTTGTTGGCAGTTGCGTTCAGCCTATAACCATTAAAGGCATAACACTTACCGCACTCTCCGTCAAAGCAAGAGCTACAAGATAGCGTTGATGAACTCCCTAAGTCATAGCACTTCGTTGTACTGCTACCTTTTAGCCCAGCAGAGATGGCTGGGAACAAGGCAGCGCAAAGTGTGGAGAGCGAGGGGAGGGAAGAGAGTGAGAGAGAAAGGAAAGGAAAGTGATGAAATCGACTCGCATACATTTGCTTTCTTTGGAGCACAGCAATCAATCTACATCAGTAGATATCAGTGGTAGTAATGCGCAGTGCATTCTGCCTCCGACTGTAGGAGTGATAAAGACTTGGGTGACTGTGAAGGTCGAACTGTCATTGAGAGTGGTCTAGGAAAAGCAATGTTTTTTTAACTCACATTTTGAAGTTTCTGAATGCTTACTAGGACAACAACACAACATCGACAAAGCATGTGCGACATCTTCAGTTTGATTTCGGACCAGTCATGATATCCGCGCTCTGTCGAGGTATTCCCAGAAACCGAAACCCTTCAGGATGACGTTGAGGACTCATGCAAGATCTAACTCTTTCACTATCTTTCACTTACATTTTATACTTTTCCATCTTTCCCTTCGTTGGGGTTTGTGTGGACTTGGGACAGCCACAAACAGTGAGGAGGCCCAGGGATCCAAAGAGCCCAAAGAAAAGATAGAAAAGGATCAAACAAAGGATGAAAAGGACGAAAAGAAGGACGAAAAGGACGCCGAAGAAAAAGAAGAGAAGGATGCGACTGCATCTTCAAGCTCTTCTTCTGCCGATGGATTTGGGTGCCCTTGCCGAGTTGAACTTCAAGGGTTGTAGGAAGAAGATCTCACACATGTAACGGAAGCAGCGAAGGTCATTTCAAACCATACCATGTAGAATCAGCATTGTCAACACTGTATACAAAGACAAGCAAAGACATGATGTCATCATATTTCATCATATGTCATCTATTCGTATGATATCATGTCATCTATTCAACATATGTCATATATCTATTCTCAACATTCCAACATATTCCAACTACTCGTAGAGGAAGTTGTGTCCCCAGTGTTCACAGATCTCAAGTTACACCTGTTCGGATTTTTAGCAGAGTTGCTGCGTCACAGCCGAGCGACATCAAGCGACATCAAGCGTCATTTCAATCTTTGCCCAGATCAGTTCCAAGTCAACACAGAAACGTTGTATCTCTAGTGTCGTCTTGGAACTGTTTGACAGCCCGAGCATATGCCAGCATTCTATACAGAGTCTAGAGTCTAGAGGAAAACGCAGCAGGGCAAGCAGAAGTCAATGCGATAGGAGGATACTGCCGAGCAATTTTTGCAATTCTACCCCTTGGCCAGGGAATCTGCAGAGGAGACTGTGGAAGTGAGTGCGGCCCTCAGGAAGACACTTATTCTGTGGAATAGATGGTGGCAGCCTAGGAGTTTGAACGGTTCCATCTCGTTGTTTATCTTTAGCTACCCATCCAATCCTATCCATGCATCCATCGTTGACTACCTATCTATCTATCCATCTATCTAGCTAGAGGTACACTGTTTTTTGTTTATACGTCATCAAACTTAGTTGACCGCATTTGAACCAAGTGCAGTCAAGTCCAGTCAAGGCTTGCGATAAGCTTTTTAAAGCCTCTCACTCTTCAGTCAATCAAATGGAACCTAATCCAAGGTAATCAAATCGAGATCTTGCTCTGATCGAAGCAGTTTAATCTTTACAGATCGAAACAAAATCATCTAGCTCAAAAATGGGTTCCATGTTTTGGACGCTTATACTTGGGACTTTCCAAACCAGCCTGAAACCCAGAATCCCCTATATCTATTCCGTAGCTTTTAGTGGGTTCCGATATGATCCACGTTTGCAGAAAAGCATGATCACAAAATCCTGCCTGAGATTGATTGAAATCATGTATGGTTGTACGTTTGGAAATTCATGGAAAATCTGTTTCTACAGGATTTTGGTGATATTCCGGGTTTTCAAAGCTTTCCCCTGGGTTTCATGACGTTTCGTATTTTTTTCGTTGGTTCTAAAGTTTTAACTGCCCTCCCAATCTTTATAGAGTTGTTTTCCTTGGTTTTCTGCGGTTTTGCTTGGGTTTCACTAGCTTTCGATTGAATGCGACTATTTTCCAGTGAAATTCTTTGAACGTGTAAGGTCATGTAAAAACGTGTGCAACAATTGTTGAGTTTATTAATCAAATACATGTGTTGAGTTTATTCATGTTTTTTCACATTTTTCCGGGATTTGTATGAATTTAGCAGGTTTACCAAGCTCTTAGGTTCCGTGCATTTGGCATGGTGTTTTGCAATTCTCCCTTGGTTGTTGTCCAGGGTGTTCCTGATTTAAATATGCGAACGTTGGCTTCATTTGTTTTCCAAATATTTCGCAAACAAAAGGATGTATATGATACCATTTGCCATCCCTCCGCAACATCATGTAAGCATCAAAGAGGCATTTAGATAATGCATCCCAATTTCCTCTGTGTTCTATTCATAGCCACAAGTGTAGTGAGAATTCATCAAGAGGAAACATAGATTTTTTAACCGCTTGCGCTTGAGAAGTGCCAACACTGAGGTCCTTCGAGAGCTCCAACAAGGCCTTGAGACATGGTTCATCATATTTCATCATCCTTCAATGTATTCGAACATCAAAATGTTCATCAAATGTTCATCAAATGTTCATCCTTCATTCCATACAATTCCAGACATCAAAATTCATTGACCTTTGCCACCAGATGCCACCAGATGTCACCAGACTTCTTGGACTTTGACTGCAGCCAAATGGAGCCGCTAGCTAGGCGGAGAATGTCAACAGATGTAAACATGGAGCTCTTGCGAAAAAAGATGGTGATCAGCTCAGACACTGCTTTTCATGTTTTTGTCTTGACTTATGCTTTTTTGCCCTCCCTTTAGCCTTCAAGACTACATTGAAAGCACATGCAATCCAGAAACGCCTAGCTCTTAAATGACAACGACCAACAAGCACTATGGCTGGCTGTCACGTTTGAGACCAATTGAGGGTGTTTCCTGCTTCATAACAATGTGCAGAAGATCTGTCTGGTGAGAGTTCGGTGACATCTTTGTTTACTTGACATCATTTGGCGAACTCTCTAAGATCGTAATGTTCTGTGACATTTGCTACCTGCTGCCGTCTTTGGGTAAAGCCAAGGAAGAAAAGGCAGCAAAGCGAAAGGAGATAGAAGAAAAAAAGCAGAAGGCAGCATGGAATTGGCACAGAGCGCGGGAGAGCACACATGATTTTCACAGAGCAATGCAGTACATTCTGACCACTGTGTGATTTTCAAGTGCAGCATCTCACAGCACACTCTGACTGAAGGCAAAGTTTCGGCGAAGTATCGCAAATTTTGTCTGCCCGGCATAATTTGATATACTTTGATGCAAGCTTTGTGTGTGTGTGTGTGTATGTGTATGTGTGTGCGAATGGAATGAGCTTCTGCGTTTTCGTGTGGCAGATGGATGGCCCGTACATGACCTTGATCTCGGTGTCGCTGACGGTGCTATTCTTTGTTGTCAGACTTTAGCTTGCTGCAAGATGATCAATTCAGCCCCATCGCGACTCTAGCCCATGAGAGTGTGGACATCACGACTTGGCACATCTTGGCACGTCTTGACACATCTTGACACATCTTGACACATCTTGACACTTTCTCGATCTCACCTTTCACTATCCAGACTTTCTGACTTTCTTAATCTTTCTTACTTTCATCGTAACAAATTTCACCATTTCGCTTCCAAAACTTTCTCACTGTGTTGTCCAAGTTCTGGGCACTGCTTGGGGATGATCTTCGCATCCTCACCACGAACCGTCCTGCAGACATTGTGTGTCTTGGCGGAGTACTGACATGACACCACATGTTCAAATCATTTGAGTCAGGCACCTTTTTATATATGTTTCTGATTCGAGTAGTTTTGAGGCACCGGAAACGAAACAGACTCTCATGGAATCTGTTGCGTCTATATTGATAGATCATGTCTGTCTGGCTCAGCATCCAAAGTACATGTCAAAGTCACATTGAAATCAAGAAACAAATATAGACGTGACGGGATCTGTATGGATCTGTTCAAAGGCAAGTATATGTGTATGTACACTAACACCACGTACGTTATTGTCGCGAAGAACAGCGGGATGGCAGGCTTACATCCTAAATACACACCTATGCAACGGCATGTTGCAGACAACTTGCAAAGAACCTGCACAGCAGAATGGCATAGAAATGCATAGAATCGCAAGATGAATCTTCCAGATGAATAGCAAACACTTCAAACTCGTGAAATCTTCTTGTTTGGTCGGCTATGCACTCATGCCTGGCCGACCGAATCTCAGACGGGCTGTGCCTTGGCTTTTTGGAGAGCACCTTTTTGTAAAATTTCAAATGAAGTGCTGCTTGGGTGCTTTCTTCAAACTTTCTTCATTTTTCTTCCTGTGTTCTTCCAACATGTTCTCGATCCATGAACCAACAGGTGAATCTCGATGAAATCCGAGAGCTTGTTGACAAGCAAAGTGCTGGCCAGGCAGTGGACACCTCTGAACTGTCAACTGTCTGGGGCTGCTGTCAACTCATGGTAGCTGTTCATGCTTGTTCTGGTCATAGGTCACAAAGTCCAGAACCGACACTTGCAGAATCTTTGTTGGTGGTCATGTGTTTGTCATGTGTTTGTCATGTGTTTGTCATGTGTTTGTCATGTGTTTGTCATTTGGTCGCAAGGTGGAACTGTGCAGAGCTTTGAGAGTTGTGTCGGAGGAGCTACGTTGCAGGCCATGATGCACGCAACTCCCAAAGCAACTAAGAAAGAAAAACATAAAAAGAAAGACAAAATCAGAAAGAAAAACATGAAAAGGCAGGTCCACAAAGACTATATACGAATGCAAAAGATATGAGAAGATATCATCATGAGTTCATGAGTAGACTGCTTTGTATTTCGGGCATTGGTGGTCATCAGTATGCATCAATCCAAGTCACTCATTGATCCTTGGGGTATCACCTGTGAGAACTTGTGAAAGATGTAAACCAAAGAGATACTTTTCTTCTTCTTCTTCATGTTTCCCATCTTCTCATCTTCTTCTCCTAGAGGGAACATGTGACTTCTTGGGATGCAGGTTCGGCATTAGCTCTGCCGCTACATCTGATGAGGTTGGGGTGTCTTGGAAGCTGCAGTCTTGTGTATCTCAGCGGACAGAGCAGATGTCAGGTCTTTGATCGAATAGAACAGAACAATTGCAGCGCACCAGCACCACAGTCAGAGGAGACACTGAAAGCATTTGAAAGCAAGCATTTCTTCATATTTCTTCATATTTCTTCCATTTTGTGCCACCATGTCTCGCTTTTTAACTTTCATCGGTCCTGAGAAGTCTCCAAGACTCTTGAATTTTTGATGCTGAGATGAGAGCCACAAAATGATGCTTACAAGGAACTAATAGCTTTGGGCATTCCTTTTGCAATCTATGCCCTCTGATGCAGCACTGCTCTGAAACACTGTAATTATGTGCAAGTGCAAACATTATGCAAATAAGCAGAATGTAGCGCAAGGTGTCTCAAGTGCCTGCTGACATGTGTTCTGCATCAGGATGGATCGGCTTCGACGACGACAGGTCGTAAAGATAGTAGTTTGCACATTTTGATGTTGAGCTTTGCATGCAGATCATACAGATGTTTTGATGTGGACACTTTGGATACCTTACGATGTCGAGGTCCTAAGCGTGCAAGATCGCCACGTGCTCCGCAGGGTCCTTGTTTCTCAGTATCACCAGCTCTGCAAAGCTTTGATTGCCAGGCTAACATATATTGTTCCCCATGGCTGACATACTTGCTTCATCTTACTTCTAGCAAGCATACAAGACAAGATTTGGCCCCGCAAAAGTGAAGCATGGGTTTTGCGAAAGATTTTTTCTGGCGAAGAATGGCCGTTCCAGGATCAAGGAGTTTTGACCAGCGCCCAGGTATTATGAAGTTACATGCGCGAATATATGAATTGGCGCACGTAACTGCACGGATATCTGCTGTATGTATTTCGATGTATTTAGATATGCACATTCGTATGTATCTATATTTTTACATACACGAAACGGATATATATCTATCTATCTATCTATCTATCTATCTGTCTATCTATCTATCTATCTATCTATCCATCCATCTATCTATCTATCCATCTATCTATCCATCCATCCATCCATCCATCCATCCATCCATCCATCCATCCATCCATCCATCCATCCATCCATCTATCGATCTATCGATCCATCCATCCATCCATCCATCCATCCATCCATCCATCCATCTATCTATCTATCTATCTCTATCTCTCTATCTCTCTATCTATCCACGCGTAGATTTACACATGCGCATCGCACATATTCTCAGCAATGATGGAACGCTTGTCGTGGGTGGTATTTTTGATGCGTCCCTGTGTGCCTCCGTCACTTCGTGGGGATAGCTGGCTAACGCAGAGCACGAAGAATCTTGTCACCCACTTGACGAACATACTTCTGTCCTAGAAGCCATTTGGCAATCAGCTGATGTTTTTTTGTAAAGCAGAAGGTGAAAGTGATAAAGATGTGTAAACCTTCAATCCTGTACATGCAGGCATGAATGATCATGCAGATGTCTTCTTACTTGATATCAATTGTATTTACATTGTGCATTATTGCACTTGTTTCTCAACCTGTGTTTTTTTTTCTATGGCTTTCCTTTGTGCAGTCGCCTCACCGGTGAACTGAGGTCTCCTACCCCCACAAAGGTCACTGCCAGCGATGCCGACGAGGTGACTGTCTTCCTGTCTTTCTGTCTTTGATATTGTTTTGCAAATCGCTTGCAACAGGGTGACAGTCGGTGACAGTCGGTGACAGTCGGTGACAGTCGGTGACAGTCGGTGACAGTGTGTTTGCTGCGCCCTTTTGACCCTGGACATTTTTCATTCGTTCGAAACTTCAAGAATGCGCGTGCGTATGCGTGCGTGGGATTGTGTTTTTTTCCCTAGTAGCCATGTACATTCACATGAATAGATATATAAAACATATGCATGTCCTCCTTTCTCTAACATTTTTTCTGAACCAGTGAGCGGAGCATTACGAGCCTAGCAGTGGTATCTTCCAAGTCAAGGAGTGTCATCCTGTTGACAAGTCAAACAATGATAGAAATCATCCGCATCATCTGAGCACTTTCCTTGATTGCCATGCTGATTGAGTAACATGTGATGTGGAGGTCATGCATATCCCTGATCCGCTGGCATCTGCAAACTTTCCAATGCATGCCGAGGTGGCTCTCGATTGAATAATCTTTGTAGAGTTGGAAAGAAATGCAAGAGAGTTGATTGAGAAGACATTGGATCTGCAGCTGTTTGTTCTGAGTTCAAGTTGCATGCGCTGATAAGTGTGTGCTTGCACACATGTACCTAGATATACAAGATCTGTTTGTTTCGGATTTTTTTCCCCACCTGTCAGGTGAGGATTCTTAGATTTTATCAGAGCTACTTTCCCTTCGTCCCTTCCTTCTCCTTCCTTCTCCTGCCTTCCTCCTCCTGAACCGCCAATGCCCGATCTCAGCGAGCACTGCTGGACCTCAACCGCCAATGGCCGATCGCAGTGAGCACCGCTGCACCTCACCCGCCAAGGTCCGATCTTAGTGAGCACCGGTGGACCTCAACCGCCAATGTCCAATCTCAGTGAGCACCACTGGACCTCAACCGCCAGTGTCCGAGAAGTATATGTCAGGAAGATTTGCCAGAAGAGATGGTATATGTCAGGAAGATATGCCAGAAGATGTGCCAGAACTCGTATGTGCCAGAAGTATTTGTTTTTATATGTATACGCAAGTGTATGTGTATGTGTAAATGTATATGTGTATATGTATTTGTAAATGCCTATGTACATGTACGGGTATTTGTAAATGTAGAAGTGTGTGTATGTGTATGTATGTGTATGTATGTATGTAATGTAATGTAATGTAATGTAATGTACTGTACTGTACTGTACTGTACTGTACTGTAATGTAATGTAATGTAATGTAATGTAATGTAATATTATGTCATGTTATGTTATGTTATGTTATGTTATGTTATGTTATGTTATGTTATGTTTTGTTATGTCATGTCATGTCATGTTATGTATGTATGTATGTATGTATGTATGTATGTATGTATGTATGTATGTATGTATGTATGTATCTATGTATGTATGTATGTATGTATGTATGTATGTATGTATGTATGTATGTGTAATTGTAATTGTAAATGTATATGAATGTGTATAGGTATTTGTAAATGCAAATGTTCATGTATATGTGTATGTTTGTGCTTTTGTAAATTTATATGTATGTGTATGTGTATATGTATATGTTTATGTAAGCCTATGTGTATGTGCATGTGTATATGTGTGTGTCAGTGTTTATGTACATGTATACACGTACATATACACATACACTGAATGTTTATGTGTATGTGTTTTCTATTCGTATGTACGTGTTAGGAAATGTATATGTATGTGTATGTGTACGTGTATATGTCTTTGTTGATGCATGCGTATGTATATGTGCATTTGTTTACGTGTATGTAAATGTTTATGTACATGTACATGTTTGTGTATGTGTAAATGTGGTGTCTATATGTGTATGTGTATATGTGTATGAGCATGTATGTGTATGTGCATTGTTTTTTTTTACATGTTTATGTATACGTATGTGTATGTGTATATGTATATGCAAATGTTCATGTGTATGTTTGTGCTTTTGTAAATGTATATGTATGTGCATGTGTATATGTATATGTGTATGTATGCGTATAATGCCACGGACCAACAGAACGCAATGGTCTGCTTGCAATGGGAGTGACTGGTTAACATACATTTCAACAATGTATCTCTGTGATCCTCGCTATGTTATGCCATGGTGGGGATCACTCGAAGTAAAGTATTTTGTTTATGTCGAAAGAGTGGCAGCGCATTTCAAACAGGCTCCATTTCCTTTTGGCAACAAACATTTGTAGACCAAAAATCTTCATCATCGTCAGCAGGTTTGCCTTCTTCGGCATATTGGTGCTTGAATGCGCTTGACATAATTTAGACACCCAAAAGTTGCCTCAAAACTGAAACGGAGAACTTCGACACTGCTAACCCAGATCGCTGCAATTGAATACTCCACTTGTCCAGTCTTCACAGTTTCGAGGTGGCTGCATTTCAGCGGCAATCCGAGCGAACCGAAGGACTTCGCCGGGAGGCTGCGCCCAATTCGTCTCAGTTTCTTCATTCTTCAATTCATTCTTCTTCATTCTTCATTCAGTCTTCTTCATTTGTTCTTCATTCATTCTTCTTCATTTGTTCTTCATTCATTCTTCTTCATTCTTCATTCATTCTTCTTCATTCTTCATTCATTCTTCTTCATTTGTTCTTCATTTATTCTTCTTCATTCTTCATTCAGTCTTCTTCATTTGTTCTTCATTCATTCTTCTTCATTTGTTCTTCATACATTCTTCTTCATTTGTTCTTCATTCATTCTTCTTCATTCATTCTTCTTCATTTGTTCTTCATTCATTCTTCTTCATTTGTTCTTCTTCATTTGTTCTTCATTCATTCTTCTTCATTTGTTCTTCTTCATTTGTTCTTCATTCATTCTTCTTCATTTGTTCTTCATTCATTCTTCTTCATTCATTCTTCTTCATTTGTTCTTCTTCATTTGTTCTTCATTCATTCTTCTTCATTTGTTCTTCGTTCATTCTTCTTCATTTGTTCTTCTTCATTCAATCTTCTTCATTCTTCTTCATTTGTTCTTCTTCTTCGTTCATTCTTCTTGATTGATTTTTCTTCATTTATTCTTCATTCATTCTTCTTCATTCTTATTTCATTCTTCATTCATTCATTCATTCTTTCATTGATTCATTCCTTCCTTCATTCATTCATTCATTCATTCATTCATTCATTCATTCATTCTTCTTCATTCAATCTTCTTCATTCTTTTTATTCTTCATTCATTGTTCTTCATTCTTATTTCATTCTTCATTCGTTCTTCTTCATTCCTCTTCATTCTTCTTCATTCATTCTTCTTCATTCTTTTTATTCTTCTTCATTCTTCTTCATTCTTCTTCATTCTTCTTCATTCTTCTTCATTCTTCTTCATTCTTCTTCATTCTTTTTCATTCTTCTTCATTCATTTTTATTCTTCTTCATTCATTTTCATTCTTCTTCATTCATTTTTATGCTTCTTCATTCATTTTCATTCTTCTTCATGCATTTTCATTCTTCATTTATTCTTCATTCATTCTTCTTCATTCTTCTTCATTCTTCTTCATTCTTCTTCATTCTTCTTCATTCTTCTTCATTCTTCTTCATTCTTCTTCATTCTTCTTCATTCTTCTTCATTCTTCTTCATTCTTCTTCATTCTTCTTCATTCTTCTTCATTCTTCTTCATTCTTCTTCATTCTTCTTCATTCTTCTTCATTCTTCTTCATTCTTCTTCATTCTTCTTCATTCTTCTTCATTCTTCTTCATTCTTCTTCATTCTTCTTCATTCTTCTTCATTCTTCTTCATTCTTCTTCATTCTTCTTCATTCTTCTTCATTCTTCTTCATTCTTCTTCATTCTTCTTCATTCTTCTTCATTCTTCTTCATTCTTCTTCATTCTTCTTCATTCTTCTTCATTCTTCTTCATTCTTCTTCATTCTTCTTCATTCTTCTTCATTCTTCTTCATTCTTCTTCATTCTTCTTCATTCTTCTTCATTCTTCTTCATTCTTCTTCATTCTTTTTATTCTTCTTCATTCATTTTCATTCTTCTTCATGCATTTTCATTCTTCATTTATTCTTCATTCATTCTTCTTTATTTTTCATTCATTCTTCTTCATTCATTCTCTTTATTCATTCTTCTTCTTCATTCTTCTTCATTCTTGCTCATTCATTCTTCTTCTTTATTCTTCTTCATTCTTTTTATTCTTCTTCATTCTTCTTTATTCTTCTTCATTATTTTTCATTCATTTTCATTCTTCTTCATTCTTCTTCATTCTTCTTCATTATTTTTCATTCTTCTTCATTCTTTTTCATTCTTCTTCATTCATTTTTATTCTTCTTCATTTATTTTCATTCTTCTTCATTCATTTTTATTCTTCTTCATTTATTTTCATTCTTCTTCATGCATTTTCATTCTTCATTTATTCTTCATTCATTCTTCTTCATTTTTCATTCATTCTTCTTCATTTATTCTCTTTATTCATTCTTCTTCTTCATTCTTCTTCATTCTTTTTTCATTTATTCTTCTTGATTCATTCTTCTTTCATTCTTCTTTCATTCTTCTTTCATTCTTCTTTCATTCTTCTTCATTCATTCTTCTTCATTCATTCTTCTTCTTCATTCTTCTTCATTCATTCTTCTTCATTCATTCTTCTTCTTCATTCTTCTTCATTCATTCTTCTTCATTCTTGCTCATTCATTCTTCTTCATTCTTCTTCATTCATTCTTCTTCATTCTTGCTCATTCATTCTTCTTCATTCTTCTTCATTCTTTTTATTCTTCTTCATTCTTCTTTTTTGTTCTTCATTATTTTTCATTATTTTTCATTCTTCTTCATTCTTCTTCATTCTTCTTCGTTCTTCTTCATTCTTCTTCATTCTTCTTCATTCTTCTTCGTTCTTCTTCATTCGTCTTCATTCTTCGCCATGTCAAGGGCATGCGTTCGATTCTTTGGATCGGCAACGCCAGAAGTTGCATTCTGTATCAACTGGCCTGATCAGGTTGCAGCACTTCGAAAAGCACTTGACCAGTCTGACGCAAACGTCAGACGTATAGCTGAGGCGTGTGAAATCATTCGAGTCCAAAACAAACTGGAAATCAGATTGGACCAGGCCTTCTTTTATGAGTTCTTGTTGCCTTCTCAAGACGAGCAGCAGCAACAGCAGCGTCAGCAAAAGGAAAAGTTACCACAAATCAAATCGCAAGCGCATCGACGGATTGAATCACAATTCCAAAATAAAGGCAACAGCGATCACCCCTGCGCCCCAAGTGCACCGGCAAGTGCATCCGCACCAGAAATATTGAAAGAGCAACTGAGCATGCAATTGACAAACCACAGCTCTACCACGAACAGGAGAACTAAACACAACAAGGTACATCAAGAATATTAACAAGATCCCAAGAGGCAAAATCGATGTTGGCAGCATTGTTGAACACACCAAACTTTCTCAAGCACATTGGAACCGACAGGTTGAAGTCAAATGAAATGAATTGTCGATTTTTAGTGCTTGCATCAATTTGCTCGAAAGAAAGCAATGCCGGAAAGATTCTAGATAAACATGCTGCATATGCTGTGCTAGGCGGATGAGATATGCTTGCGCCAAATATTCTATGATTGCCTACAATGAATACAGAAAAGCAAGAGTCCATACCGATGATCCAGACCAATTCATGTCCATGCCAACGATCCACAGGAACCTTGTAGTGTTTCGACAACTTTCAGTTGCAATGCAGGGCTCCGGATCAAAAGCCTCTACGCAATCAACTCGGTCCATACCTCCGGATCATCACAGTCCGATCCAAACTAATTTCTTCAGCCATGCCCCTTCTCTGCGTCTTTTGGATAGACTCTTTTCCCCCCTTGTTCTGCCTTTACCCCACCTTATACTGTAGATTTTTTTCAAATCCAACTTAGTACACCAGCCAGCCCTACACTGGACACATCTGGACACTAGTCATCACTAGCCGCTGTTCAAACCAACCTTTGCACCAACTCCTACACCAAGCGTCTAGTAGTGAGATGTGACCGACATCAAGAAGTCTCAAAGGACTTTCACAAGAAATACAGCTTGTAGGTCATCGGATGAGGTATGATGAGGTAAGTTTTAAATCGACTTCGGCACGTGAGCCGTTTTTTTGAAAGCAATAATTACGTTTATAAGGGATGTTCAATCAGTTTTTTTAGAATTTTGCTCGAAAAACGATAGGGGAGGTACTAGAAACATCTAAAAACGATACCTTCAAAAAGATGCGGAAACTTGGAAAACGATAGCGGACATACTAAAGCACCGGTGAAACAAACAAAAAAACACAGCTTCTGTAAACGGAAGCAGCTGACTGTTCTTCACGCTGAAAACAGTCTCTTTGCTCTTTCCTTGGATTTTGGCAGGATGCAGCGGCTTTTGCTATGAAGCACGTTGAAGCCAAAGTAAGTGTGTGATCTCAGAGCTACTGCGTTGAAGCACGACAGAAGGGTAGTGAACATGCATGTTTTTCGCAGCATCTAAACCTGACAAAACATATTTTGACAGGTATCTTCTTGTATGACAATGACCCATGAGGTGTGGCTCATATGGAGCAGCATGCTGAGTTCAGCTCATTGCTCGAGCGCGTATAGACCTCAAGACTCTTTTTTTGCATTTGAACGACAATTGGCAATTATACAGTCTCGCCGATTATATATTCATTAAGTATATATGTATCAGATATACATATATTTGATATATTTTGATATCATATTTCAATACATTTCGTATTTCACAGTTACCGTTTTAAGTTGTCCACGACAATCCAAGCTGCTGAGGCGCTTGATCAGCGAGAGCATTTGGCTTCTTTGGCCCGTTCTCCTCTCAATCTTCTCACCCCTCCCTGTCGAAGAGTCATAAGACTTAGAGATAGATGCAGATAGTCAGAGTATAGATGAGAATAGTCAGAGTATTGGAAGGGTTCCCAAGGGTTCCCTTCGTTCCGCGTAGCTTATATGACCGCGATGTTCGTCAAGGTGATGCTGTGGAACATCGCTTTCGCGTGGAGCTGGAGACACAAGCAAAGGCGATTTGCAACGGCCATCTGCAGCTCAAAGATCAAAGTCTTTGCGTTCCAGGCAACAAATGAGAGTCTGCATGCTCTGCGAGAAGATGTGGCCAAACACAAGGAAAACTCCGAGCAAGAGGCGCTGGCTGGTGCCTACAGTATGCGTTGCTTAGCCACGTCTTTCGGGCCATGTGATGTCAGTGCTTGGCAGCACCTGGAAGTTATTTTCTGCAGTATCGCAGGCAATGGCCAACATGAAGCCCGGCGGATAGCTTCCAAAGCATGACATATACATATACGTATACATATACATGTCATATGTTCTATTGTATATACATGTCTTTGTAGTAACTTTGTATTACAACCAAGACATAGTCATATCAAAGATCGATGCATCTTGATGCAGTGCTGCCAGCTCTTTCGAGTTCATGTTTGCAGATGCAGTGCTTGGGCTGCAGAATCGATGCAGTGCTTGACCAGATGGCCCAGGCAAACAGTGCAAAGAGTGCAAACAGTTGAGTGCAGTGAATTGTTGCACTAGCTTCGCTCATGTGCAAACTCTCCAGGTCTTCGTAAGCAAAGGTCAAAATGACAACTGCTACAGAGATACGAAATGATACGAAGACACCCTGAGAATCTTCTACATCGACGGTCCAATGACAAGAAAATGGAAGAAGCAAGCTGCTTTCGGTCCAGGTTGAGCAGTCCTCCCGCGAAACTGCAGAGGCTGCAAGCATCTTCGGAGGTATCAATAGACGATATATGATATATGATGGTATCATTAGATAGCTTCAGGATATCTTGAGCCTGTTTCACAGGTGTTCACATTAGGCAAACCATCTCCCGAACTCCCTTGCCGAAGAAACCACCCTGAAGATTCGAAGAATACAATCGCAATTAATTATGATCGCATACAGTGCATACACTTGAATACAAGGATATGCTAGTACAAGGTACTGCAAGTGGATGTAAATAATGGTAGCAGGCTACACTTGGATAGGACGGATGTGCGGCGGAAATGACAATCGCAAAGATAGCAATTGAGATTAGATCGACTAGATGAAGAGTACACTTCACAGTTCAAACCAAATTGATAGAATTGAAACATATCAAACGGATGGGAGAAGCAAGCAGATTGGATTCAAGATCGGCAAGTCGATAGATGGGCAGATTGGCAGATCCGCATATTGAGAGCTGTATTCGGATACTGTAGGGTTCACAGGATATGCATTCAATTGGGCCGGGTGCGGAGACCTTTCTTCTTTTGGAAGTGTAGCAGGGGGAAGCTTCCGGCAGGAAAAGTGATTGTCCACTTTCATCACATTGCATCCCTTAGGGAGGTCGGATGGTGTTAGAAGCAACGACGCGTGACACGTTGGTTTTATGTTTTTTGTGTTCCTCCATGCAGTCCATGCAGAACGACATGGCAAATCCAGAGCCTTCAAGAGATGACAGAGATGACTGTTTTCTAAGAAAGCATCTGTAGATTTAGCCTCTCTTTAGAGTATTATGTGTTACTGTATTTATAGTATCTATATCTATTTCATTATTTCATTATTTATTTTTGTAGTTTTGAATTACTTTGGTTTGTTCTCTGGGTTTTTGCTTATCCAACTGGGCACCCTTCTTGGCAGAGGCCTCTGCTCACGTTGTGAACTCGACCTTGGCCAGGGCAGCCGAGTGGCTACCGAATTCTGCTATTTGTACTGTATTTGCTTATATAACCATATATACGTATATATATATATATATATAGATATATACATATGTATCTATTCGATTTGAGTACTCGAATTTAAGTAGCTCTTTTAGGTAGTGTCTATTTGTGCAAACGCTTTCGTCTTCCAAGGGGCTGCAAAGATAGGCTAGGGCTACCCGCGTGCTGCTTTTTCAACCCAAGGCCGACTTTCTTTCTCGGGAGCTGCATACGCAGGCAAAGGAGTGGATTGCTACAGACTGAAAACCTCAAACTGAGAACAGTACGGGTTATTCGGTTATTCGCCTGCAATGTTTTTCGCAATCGCAGTCATGACCTCATCTTGCACGTCATTGTGGCAGAGCTTCCAAACTCGAGCCCTTTCTTCCCTCCTATTCCCCGAAAGAGAAGGGAAGGGTTCCTGTTGAGCTTGCTTGTTTCCATCGACTGTGTCTCACCAACGGCAACAATGTCCACAAGAGGAGGAATGTCTTTCAAGAGTGTCTCAAGTGTCTTTCCCAGATTCAGATGTTTTCGAAGAGGGTTTTTCCGCAAGTGTTTTCAAAAGAGTCTTACAAAGGTGTCTTACAGGAGTGTCTCTTGAGCGTGTCTTTCAAGCCGTTCCCAGAAGTGCGTCCTCAAGAGTTTTGGACAAGAGTCTCCTACAAGAGTGTAAATTTAGTGTCAATCATGATAGAGTGTTTCCAAATGTGTTCGGGAATATTGTAGTATTTCACGTATCTCCAGCAAGTGTCTGCGGCGAGGGTCTGGAATTTGAGTATTTGGGTTTCTTTCCACTTTTTTGGTATATTTGATTCTGTTTTGGAAGATGGTCACTGACCACAGTATTGTTAATGTCCGAGAAGGGAGTCTGCCGAGAGTGTCCCAAGAGAGTGGAAGTTTTCCACAAAGTTGCTTTCTTTCTTTGGCAGATGTCTTTCAGATGTCTTTCAATTCTGAAGTTTCTCTCAACTATGGAGAATGCCTTGAAAGAGCGTCTCCACAGGGTGCAAGAATGTCCTGGTCCCGCAAGTGTCCTGCAACGTGTCCTTCGCGAGTGTCCTACCAGAAGGTCTTAGAAGATGATTCTACGGGAGTGTCAGTGTCTTGCGAGCGTCTCTACCAGAAATGTTTCCAAGAGTGTCTCTCAAAATCTCTCAAAAGTGTTTGCCAACAGTGCCGGGTCCCCTAAGAGTATCTTAGAAGACCCTCCGAGACCCTCTCCTCCAAGTGATTTCGACAGGCAAACGCATGCCGCGACTTGAGAGGATTAACTTCCAGCATCGCTCGAGGAGTCGTTAGACTGGCACAGGCGAAGTTCACATGGCCGGTGCATTGCATTAGGAAATTCAGCTTACGCGTTGGAGCCTCATGACGATGTAGGAGCTGCTTTAATGCTTTTCACATCCTAAGAGTTCTCTCAAGTATCACCTGAAGCACTAAGATGAGTAGAATCTTTTCGCAACCTTGCAGGTTTGTGGTGTTCTTCCTGGATCCGCATTTGCACAGAAGGAGCTCCCAAGTTGATGGTTGATTGATGTTGATTGTGCTGGCTTGTTGCTCTATTTTCTGCGCGTATGTTGAGCGTCCTGTCCTCGCAGCAAATGTCCATCGTTTTGTTTATTTCTTTTTTGTCGTTTCGTTCTGTATCGCCGCTTGTTGATTTCTCTATTTGCTTGCTTTGAGTATATAGAGATGTGCAATGCGTGTGTACCATCGATATACCACCTATGTATGCAGTGCATTGCAATGCAATCTAGTGCAATATTTGAGGTATGCATTGATGCATATTTCGAAAAGCAGCCGGTAGATGTTGGTAGGGTATATAGGCTGAAGTTGCTTCTCAAGCGAGTCTCTAGGGGCTCGTTTTGCTTTCTGAATATCTTTGACTTGTCTCGGATAGGCATAATATAGCTCTTGTTCTGAAGGACAGAGATATTCTGGATGCAGAACTTTGCGGTCGGGGAATACAGCACCAGATAGATGATGCCTGGGCAGTCATTTCGAAGGACTGTCCATGACATTGGAAAGCCGTGTCTGGATCAAAGGAAACGCATCAAAGAAGCATGTGCGAATTTGGCAGGGCTGCAACAACACTATCGAGTTGATGATGCAGAAGGTGCGAGGATAATCTGCCTGCAGTCGATGTGAAGCATTTCCAACCACGCAGTTCTTGCCTCTCTTGCAATCAATTTCTCAGAAAACAAAATCCTCACTGCTCCCGGCTTCCGGGAATCGCATGGTGTGCGGGTGTCCAATTTGTGCCCTTCCTCTACCGTCGCCTGGGAGGCAGATGAGCTGTTTGCTGCCAAGTTTGCCACACAGGCAACCCACGGCATATGGCAACCTTTTTTTTTACAGATCCTGATTGCAAACCAGAGCGAAAACGCCGTGCAGAAACTCAAAATCGAACATTTTGTGTCCTGAGACTTCACATATTCAAGTAGGAAGGAAAAGAAGCTACCAAAGCTTTGCCAGAGGTGGGAGACTTCGACGCACGTGTTTATCGCGAATGCCTTCACTTGGTTGCAGCGCATCAAGGGTTCAAGGAAGCCCTGCTACGAACATATTTTTTCAATTTCTTTCAGTATTCAGTATGCATTCGTACACGGTGCATCAGAATCAACACTTGTTCTCTGGCAAATGTAATTGCATACATTTTTGTTGATCTTTTGAGTGCCCGCAAGATACTGTACTCAAAGAGCACAAAATCACTCCACATTTGGCACGGAATTGCCCCGCCTTCATCATCAAAACATTTTAAAGGGTTACCTCTTGTCGCTGCAGATCACCAATCTATCACCAGCATGCATGCAGCTCGCCTATCTTTGTGCTGACCATACTAATCTCATTACGAAAGCCAGCTGATAGGCTAAGCCGCAGTTGCTTCTTGTGAACGAAGTGAGATAGGGAGTTGGGGGGAGGGGTTTTGAGTCCAAAATGATGTAAATAGTTCCGGCGGAGGTATCTGCGGGAAGCGTTGCGCGATTTGGTTGACGGTGGGCTGCCGATTCCCGGCAATTCGAACGGATATGGGAGATCTTGTAGAAAATGTCGTGAACTTACGAGATCTTGCGAGCAAATAGGAGGAATATAGAAGGAATGAAGTAAACGAGGGTCTGGCCATGAACGACAGCTCGCACGAGTGCTGCTTGCTGGCATTCGCTGGTTTTCGTTTCCTCCTCAGGTTTTGCATCATCCCAAGGGTCTAATTGTATCGTTCATTCCTACTGTACTATCTCTCGCAGCTGATCTGGACCAATGGTACATGAAATTACATGAAGCATATTTGAGCTTTCTACTTGAGAAAAAATGTTGGAGTACTCTTGCCATCCACTTTGCAAGAGGAGCTGCTGCGTTTTTTTCCCTAGGTGCGACATTGCCAAAGATAGTTTGCGGCCACTTGCAGTTGCGATAGCCTTCCATAAGCTTGATGGTGTATGTGGTTGTGATTAGCATGATTAAAGTAAAGCATTTGCCAAACTGTCATGCTGAGTTGTGCTATCATCCCCAAGTTCAAGAGCATCCTTGAAGAAAACCATGGAACGCACTGGGAAGTCCAGGAAGGATTGGAGCTGAGCCTGCCTTCAAACTACTATGTCCGCCACCAAAAAAGAGAGTCGCTGTCTCAGACGTCGATGTCTCGGATGTCTCAGACCAGTTCAGTTGAAGCGCTTCAGCGCGGCACTGCGCCTGTGAGAGAGAGCACTTTGTATACCGTAGTTTTACATATGATTTTACTTGAGTAATTAAATTACATACGTACGTACATATTTAAGTGCAAATTTAAGTACATATGTTAGGAAGGCAGGTCTTTCTGGGAAAGGATTTCCCTCGAGGAGTTGGCATCGAAGAGGTAACTCAGAAAGTCAGAGAGCTCCAAGATCAGACAGCATAGAAAGATATAGAAAGCATAGAAAGTATCAAAAAAGACATTTTGAAGAAACAGCACAGAGGAGATTGTTCGTTGAAGAAACAGCAGAGGACATAGCTCAGAGAACAGGTGCGGAGAAGACATAGCTACAGAAGAAATGCACAAAAGAAGGGAACAATCGAAGTGATCAAAGAACTTCCTATGTCGAACAATCGACTAGGCAAAGTGCTCCTGTCCTATGAAGAACTTACCAGTAATTCATGTCAAACAATCGACTAGGCAAAGTACTCCTGTCCTATGTAAATTTCCGTGCTTGAGTTGTTGAGACCTCACATGACCATTCAATGAAAAACATTTCACAATTGAGAAATGTTAAGAATAAGACAGGAACAAGATGGGAATAGGATTATAATAGGATGAGATAAGAATAAGATGAGAATAAGATCAGAACAAGATGAACATAAGATAAAAATAAGATGAGAATCATGGTTCTTAGAATAAGAGGATTCCCACCTTTGTTTCACCTCACCTCAGCTTGCCACTCTTGCTCTGAGGATACCTTTTGGTCAGGCCGGAATGAACGTCTGGCTATGTGAAATTTATTGAAATTTCTCCCGGCTTTCAAGCCTTTTTGAAGGTGTCGGAGAAGGGAGCAGCCCAATCTGTGAAGCTGGACCTTCGCCCAGTGGGGAGGGCTGAGGAGTGTTTCTACAGAATGCTTCTGATGTGTGAAGCTAATGCCCCAAAATACCTTGATCAGATTAATCATTAAACCTTAGGGGCTAGTATTTCGGGTTGCTGAATTTCTCCGCCTGACTGCTGCGGTGACAGGTTGATTGAAACTGATGACCCACAGAACTCAAATGAAGAAGCAAATGAAGAGTTCTGTGGGAAACCACCCCAGCAATTGGCATACCTTGGCTACTAAATTTATGACCTAGATAAGATTCTGAAAATGGACAAACTGCATGTTGCCAATCCAACACCCAAAATACCCTGAAAGTAAACACATACCTAGATCTGCGCAGACCTCACTCAAGCTATACTTGGACAGCCATGAATCCATGGACAGAAAGTCACGGAGGGTTTCTTAAATTGAATTTGAGATCGAGAGTCACTTTGATTATTACCACGTATTGCCGTACTTCCGAATCGGACAGGTGCACTTGTTTCTTTGTCGCTGTGAAACAAGTGACATTGGGACGTTGATGGCAATGCCAATGGGCCTGGGGTGCTGTGCTGGTGCCTTTGCTGTGCTGAAGCTGCTCCAATAGGCCCCAGTGACATAGGGAGCTTGTGCTGCCTGCGAAAGAGTCGTAGCATCAACCTCTCACGTAATCTATCTATCATCTTATTTATTTTTATCTTAATATTGATGTATCTTGATTCATCTTACGTTTTTACCGTAGTTTATGTAGTTTATCCATGCTTATCCTATCTTAATCTATCTATCTGTACATATGTTCCGCGTCATACCTGCTGAAGGATGCCGTCGTTGTCGCATGAGCTTGGATGCACTTGTGACTTCTCCACGACGCTGACAGCTGGCTCCGGGTGCACGCCCAGATGTGAGGAGAGCTCAAGAGTCTCTACAGCCCACTTCGTACAGAGAACCGACAAGAACCAAAAGCCATGAGATACAAATGAAATGTATATGGATTTGGTTCGGAACCTTGCATGTACTTAAATACAGCGTATACATATACATTCACCTTTATCCCATACCAGGAGGGATCGAACAAGCTCACATATTCATTTTGCTTCATTAGATTCTGCTAGTCCAAAGGACCAGTCCTAGTAGTCCACTGGCATCTATGTATACCTAAACGCAAATATAAACTCGTCTACATTTGAAGCGGCATTTAAATTCGAAGCTATGAAAGTCAGAGCAGTTGATGGACAGCCAGCTTGATGCGTCATGCCCATCGGACCTAGAAAAGTTTCAGGGACGAGGCTCGATCCTGGAGGTCAAAGAGATGTTTGTTTCACACGATGTTTTCAGTATTTTCCGGTGCTGTTCTTGGTAGCCCATTCATTGACTCATTCATGTTCTTCTTATCCGTTCTTCGTTTCTTCGCCCTTTGAAGGCCATGAAGGGTTCGCAAGTTTCGAAGGGACGACGAGATGGGACTTTCTCCAGTTTGCTCTCGGCCGTACGTTCCTAGGCCAAAGAGTTTAAGTTTCAACTTTAAATATGATTCAAAACAATTCAGAATATGTATTTAAGTTTAAACTTTAACTATTTAAATCATTGATTCATTTGATAATTTGTTTTCAATTTGCAACAGAGATCTGCAAATCCGAGGTGCGCAGAGAGAGGGAGGCCGAAGGTCTGCAAGCTCAGGCATAGCCGCGTATAGCTGCTCTGACTCAGCACTTCAGATAGGTTTGTCCTGCGCTGCAGCACCAATTCCCCAGTCAGTGCACTCTGGTTAGAATCCTATGTGGTACATGTTAAAAACCACAAAACTCAATGGTGAGTGCTTTGCTCAATTCTTATACAGTACCTACAGTGTGGCATTGTACACACATTGTTTTTCTTTAGCTCGTTTGAAACGTATGCCTCTTTTTCACTCAAAACAAGTTCAGGGCTTGCTTTCTTCTGTCAGGCGAGGATTTCTAGATTTTTGAAAGTATGCCTGCCGCCTTCTCTTCCTCCTCTTTCCTCTTCCTCTTTCCTCTTCCTCTTTCCTCTTTGTTTTCTTTCCTCTTTCCTCTTTCCTCTTCATTTTCCTTTTGTGCAACGTCGGTCATCTCAGACTGAGTTTGTGGCATTCTGTGTCATGCACTCATGCACTGGACCTAAGTGTTGACAGGTCAGTCCCTCTTTGCCGGATCTTTCCAATGTGTGTTCGTTTGTATCCCGCGCTTGAGAAATATGAAAACACAGAGGGTGCAGATGTTTGCCTTGTCAGCATGTCAGAGCACATGCGGTATGTCCAGATTGCCAGTCTCCATGTCAGAGGAAGCGTCAGAATATCTTCAGTTCTTCCCATGGTGTTTTTGTGTGGCGGAAGATTTGCCCAAGTAGATGTGATCATCCACGATCTTGTTTTGCTGGGCTCAGTGTATGATCATAGGATTTTGGGCGAAAAAGCAAGCAGTAAAAAGAAATGTGTTTCCTTATGAATTCTTTTTTTGTTGTCAAAGCGGGGGGTGGTTCAGATTTGATTGTCAAAACAGGTGTTGCAATCTCTAGCATATGCAGCATATGCCAGTCCATATGCCAAGCACAGTATACGTCACCCTATTGAGCGTTTTAGCATCTTTTTGCTTGTGCCAGAACGCATATTCGAATATGTTAGAATAGATGCCAGCATATATGTCAGAACACGCTTCAAAAAGGTGTAAACACGTACCTCAGAACCAGTTGAAACCTAGATTCTAGATGACAGCTTTCAAGGGGGATGACTCGAAGCAAAGTCATGTGTTCTTCGTTGTTTGTTCAGATATGTTCAGATGCTTGTTGCGTGTTTCCGTCTGTTTGCAGACTAGAGAGTTGCCTGGACTGGGGACATCTGCAGGCCCGCCAAAATGGGCAAAACCACATGAGCCACAAGCTGGAGGAACGCAAGAACCTCCACAACCTCAAGGAGCACCACTAAGACCGCAATTTGTTTGGAGAGTTTGACATTTCGGATGACTTCAGTCTTCAGGATTTCTGACTTGCCAATGTCTCATGATGTCTCATGTTTCTTGCAATCATGGCATCTCTTCCGAGTTCTCTCAGTCCTGAACTGTTGAGGTTCAAGAATTGGGTCATTGCACCCGAGATTCGAGCCCGGACATGCGCGTGCTCGGAAGGTCACGGGAAGCTGAAATGTGGGGTCAGTGATGTCACACATTTCTTGCTTTTTCTGTAGATTCGGACTGCGAAGTGACGAAACTGTTCAGGCTCCAGAGAAACTGCCGGATGTGGACAATGAAGGCAGGCCTTTCAATTTGAAGCTGGTGGTGATCAACTTCAACAATGTGACGCGCTCAGACCTAAAGGTAATCAAGTTGAATGAAGACATATGAAGACATTTGCATTGTAAGAAACAGCACATCCAAAGACCTGAATTAATGACCTCAGTCACCCCAGGTTGGGACAAAATATGGAATAGATGTCCTCAACCAGTCGAAACCCTCCTTCAACTGGGAAGGTGTTCGTTTATGTGCTCCTCGGCCCTGCTTGTGAGTTTTCGATGGTCTGATGTCATGACAGTAGTCGCATGTTCAGCAAGAGCAGCCCGTGCTGACCAATTCATTTTCAAGAGACTGCTCAAATGAAAGTGATGCTTCCTAGACTCGCGTCAATATTCAAAGAAGCAGCACAAAGTGGGATGCAGTTGTTTTGCAACACCATGGAGAGCGCAAACATGTGGATGCCATTTTGCAACACGATGATATGAATCAAGGCCGCACATAGGTAGACCAGTAGGACAAACAAGATTCAATGAGCAGAGAGGTGAATAGATAGATGACCCATGATCAGTCGAATGCATTTGGTAGGTAGCTAGATCGGCAGATGAAGACTTCGGTACACAAATCGATAGATGAAGAGGTTGGTAGATCAATGGATGGATAAATCATCGGAGGCACTTTTTGACGCTTAGAACCACTTTTTGCCGCTTCACTAATGCCAAAGCAATTTTGGTTGTTCAAAGGTAATTCTGAAGAAACATAGTTCAGACTTAGTGAACACCACAGCACACCAAAGGACCAAACGTGGTATAACAACCTAACAATCCCCAAGCTGAGAAGTTTAGCAGTGAGTCCAGTGCAAAGCAAATCACATGCATCGATGCAGAAAGCGGTACGTAAAAGTCACACTTGTTGTTTGCAACTTCATTGTAACATATTGTAACTGTTGATCTTGGAAGATGCTTGAATGAGATTTTCAAGAACGTTGTTTTCGAATGTTTTCGAATGTTGTTTCCGAATGTTGAAGAGCTGAGTGAGCTGAGGTGAAAGAAATGGCTAAGAGGAAATTCAAAATCATTGGCGTGATATATCAGAATTGGACAGCCTATGATGGCAAAGAATGGGTTCAGGGAATCCCCGAGGAGAAGCCTCGCCACTGCGTCGCCTTCACTGACTGACTTAAGAGAAATCGTAGGAAGCTCTGGGGGCAGAGCTCTGTGCATCTCTGTGGGCAGTCTGCAGAGGGGTCAGCACTCATGGAATGGCTGAACCTTGGTGCAGGACATCAAGAAATTGTGCGACTCGATTCAGGAGACGCCCAAGATAATGGGTGAGCATCAAAGGAGCTCAGATATGCTGAGAGTTCTGCTTTGCAGCTCTGATTACTCTGATTCTGCTTTATCTTCAATTTATCTGTGTAATCTGCATTTGCAAAGCTGCAAAATGCTGCAAAGCTTGTGTATTGAGAGGGATGAAGATGATTTGTGCTGACTTCAGGAGTGCGGACGATGAAATGACAATCAAATGTGCATACCGCCGCAATTGCTGCATTATGGACAATGACAACTACCAGGACAAAAGTCAAATCGAAACGCAGATGGCTGCAAACCAGTTTATTGTTTCAATGGCCAAACCGTACAGTACATACAATGCATTCTCCCGGCATTTTCAGGTGTTGAAAAACACTGCGATGGTTGGATTGAATTGGACTGTCTGGTAATTCAAAGATGTCAAGACTTTCCGTGGCATACAACCAAGCTGCCTTTGGGCAAGCACTAGCAATTTAGTGCACAGACCTGTAAAATGCTTTGGGAAACCTGACGTAGATGGATATTAGATGATGATTGATGTAGGAGTGGGTGCAAGACCGTGTAAAGCTTGTCGCTTCATGGGTTGGCGTTAGAAACATTGCTGGTAGATGCTGGTACCAGTATCATGAGCCTGCTTCGTGCATAAAGATGCTTGATCTTTGATCAGTTTGTTGCTGTGAAATTTGGTTAGGGTTCAAGTGGTTTACTAAGAAAGTATACTTGTTGCTTAAACATAGCTGTCCCAAACATGCCAAGATATGCTGAGGAATGTGTGGCCCTGACCTAACAAGGGTTGGCACAGACGTGAACACCCTTGGTTTATCTTGGTTCAAGAGATTGTGGCAGCATTTGCTGAAGAAGAATGAAAAGAAAGAGAGAAGAGGGAAGGGGAGGAGAGGAGAGAAAAGCGAGATGAAAAGAGAAAACAAAGAGAGAAAGCAAATATTAGACTTAAATAGATTGAGAAGAAAGAGAAAAGGAGAGAAAGAGAGGAAGGACAGAGATGAGCGGAGAGGAGTGGACAGGTGAATCTACCGCTCGGTTGAATTTCTGCTTCGATGCAATTAATCGGCAAAATCAAATATTTATCAGCTTGTTGGCTCTGGGCAAATTTGATATTCCTGTATTTCTTTTTGATGTTATTTCCCAATCGATCATTTTTCATTCTCAACATTTCCCTTCAACTTTGCGATTCTTTCTCATTTGAGCAGCTGCATTTATCTCCGTCAATTGAAAGTAGTATTCGGCGGTAGGAAGGTTTGGAGTTGGATCATGGCCGCAGTACAACCTAGGGGGGGACTCTAGAACGAAGGCATTTTTTCGGATCATGTTTGCCTTTCTATTTTTGAAAGAGTGGGCAAAACAAAAGGACCTTCAAGACCACGTCAGAATGACGTCTAAAGTCCACCAAAAGATGCCCAGGGCCAGCCACTGGCCACGGTTGTCTTCAAATGATTCATGCTTCTCCCTTTTTGGTTTCTTTCGCTTTGTTGGGGTACTTTCAGGGTTTAGAAAAACGTTCGAATTAACGGGAAACGATGTCACCCATTTCCATCTGAAGCCTTTCAATTGCAAATGATTGCAATACGTAAAGGCGACACAGGGTGTCTCCCTTCCTTCCGTCAAACAAAACAACAAAAGTCACTGCTCATTTAATTCCTTGCATGCACTTTAGCATGAAACTAATGGTAGCATAAGGTAGCGGGGATTTGTTGCTGCCAAGCCAATGGCACCTCGGCCCGAACGGGTGATATTTGACTGCAACATCACGGGTGCAACTCCCGGCAGATGACGGTTTGAGTTTGAATCTGCACTTGTGGATACTTGTGGAGTCAATGTTTGAAACATGGTGTTTCAAAATGTTTTTAAATGATGCCGATGCCTTTGCGGTCATTCGCAGGACTGGCTCAAGCGGATGCGAAAAGATGAGGTCCGCCATTGGTATGAACACAGCAAGGAACGGATTCACATGCGCTACTATTTCGACACAGACGCCACTCGTCTCACTTAGACTGTTCAAGTTGCACCTGTAAGTAGATATAAAGTCGAAGACTTTGGTTGCAAAAAATTCGGCAAGCAGCTCACACATGCGATTGTGAGGATTTTGGATCATACTGTAGCTGCTGAGTCAATTTCCCCAGTCATGAAGTTCCCAAGACATACCAAGACAACATACGGCATTTTCTCTGAAACGTGTCTAAATGTTTGGATGTGTTTGAATATGTTTCAATGTATACATATACTTTTTAAAAGTAAGAGTTGTTTTTGGTAGATCACTCCAAGACTTGTCAGAGTGCATCTGGAGATCATGGGAGATGGTTTCTTTGCTTGCGGATTGCTTTTGCTTGTTTGGTGGTCGTATTTGCACGTGTGTCACGTGTGTCCCCTGTCTAAGCTTCGAACATTCGAAACTTTGGATGGAAATGCATTGCGTGGAGCAAGTGAAGAGAGGGAGGAGAAGCCAAAGTCACGGAACCGTTTCCGTCAACGAGCTCAGGCTTTGAAGTCGGCTCAGAGTATGCAATTTGTAGCTACATCATCATCATCATCATCATCATCATCATCATCATCATCATCATCATCATTCATCATTCATCATTCATCATTCATCATTCATCATTCATCATTCATCATTCATCAATCATCAATCATCATTCATCAATCATCATTCATCATTCATCATTCATCATTCATCATTCATCATTATTCATCATGCATCATCATTCATCATCATTCATCATATTCATCATCATCATCATCATCCTCCTCATCCTCTTCCTCCTCCTCATTATCCTAATCCTCTTGCTCATTCTCATCATCATCATCCTCATCATCCTCATTATCCCCATCCTCCTCATCATCATCCTCAGACTCATACTCCTCCTCATCATCATCATCATCATCATCATCATCCCCATCATCATCCCCATCATTGGCATCCTCCTCCTCCCACACCATCCTCAGCATCCTTCGCATGATTCTTATCATCCCCATCCTCATCCTCATCCTTCTCCTCCTCCTCCTCCTCATCATCATCATCATCATCATCATCATCGTCCTCATCATCCTCATCATCCTCATCATCCTCATCCTCCTCATCATCCTCATCCTTCTCCTCCTCATCATCCTCATTATTATCATCATTATTCAGAAGCCGAGGGACTTCTTGAGTCAAAGGATTTCCTAGACCAGGCTGCAATCAAATCGGACATTTTTTTCGCAACAGCTTGAAGACCTTTTATGCTGAGATGTTCAGATTTCACAATTTTTTCAAACTTCTGTTCATTTCTTGTTCTAGGCGGAAGAAGGCCAGAATCAAAGACCTTCTTGGAGCGCTCCAACTCCCGAAGCACCTGAAGCTCCATCGACTCTGGGATCTGCCATGATGGTTCCGTTCCTTGGATTCATTGCTGCGGCTCATTTTGCAGCACTGTGGCTGCCGACGAAGACTCCATCATTTTTTGCTTTTGCGAACACCGATCTTCATTCTTTGTGTGGCACTGTCACATGTTAATTATTCAATGATGTTTGGTGTGTTGTGATATGTTGTGATTCTTCTATTGAACCAGACTTTCTTTCAGACCTGGTCCTATCAAAGCAGAAGTGCAGCTGTAAGGACTGAGACCGGGTTTCGGAAGCACAAAGGCCCAACAATAACTATGCCAACTTCTATGACTTCTCGAAGTGCTCCCAATACCGTGGATTTAACGGCGAGAGTCTCAGGAGCTGACGTTGTTATCGTTGCTGCTGTGATGTCAAACTGAGAGAAGCGGCTTTCGATTTCGCGGTCGGACCTGTCATCACAGTGCTGAACGCTGCCTCAAAGGTCGAGCCTTCCAGACGGTCAAAGGACCTCAACGGCCTTACCGCATCTCGTCATGTTTCAACGACACATAAATCCACACTCTATAGACATACATGAACGTATGTGTATATATATAGATATATGAATATGTATGTTCATTTCAATCATTTTCATTCATTTCTATGTATTTATACATCTTTCATTTTATTCAATATGTTTCTCAAATTCTGAATTTGTTTTTGCAAATTGCAATGGTGCTTGCTTTGCCTTTCGCTACAAATAGTTTCATCATGTTTCATCTACTGGGGAGTCTTGACTAATGCCATCCAATGCCTCTGAGTATGAAACACTGGTGTCCCCGGAACGCTTCTGAAACTTGACTTGCCTGCCCTTCTTGCCAGTCTCAAATCCAGCCTTCCTGCAAGTCCGGCAGGCAGGTTGGACAGCTCTGTGCACAGCTGCACAACAAGGCAAAGTTCAATCTGTTAGTCGACTTCTCGAAGCAAAGGCAGATCCAAATGTTTCAAATTCCATGGGTGATGCTCTCAGATGCTCTCAGCTTGAGATTCGCAGTGTGGCATTCTGACAGTATTCCTATCTTTCAGCGCCCAAGAGTGTCATTTGCATCATTTGCCGAGGAGCGCATCCACTTTTCTATGCCGTGTCCAATTGGAGTCTACGAATGTTCCGTTTGCTGGAGAAGCATGGAGCGAAGATCGAAAGAGCAAGGAGAACTGGGTGCAGCAAGGTGCTGGGGAAGATACACAAATTTCAGAAAGCATTGCTAAGAACATCAAGACGTATCAAGACTCGTGTGGCATCTTATAGCTGTGCATTGCTTTGCTTCAAATTTTGACGCAGGAGTGAAAAAGGAGAATCCCTCAAGGCTGGATGTTGTGAACCAACGCATGTCAGATTCAAGCATATTTATGCATGATATTACATCATACATGTATATATATATATATATGTGTGTGTGTGTGTGTGCGTATATTTTTTGGGCTATCAGATTATGTCCTTTCCTTGGTACGCCACCAGGCCTACGCAGAAAGGAAAGTTACGCAAGCGGCTGCGATGAAGCGCTTCGGAGCCGCATATTTTGCTTCTGCTTCCTGTCAAGACTCTTTGCGAAATTGAGAACTTTTGTCATTGCCAGTTCCGGGTGCCGATTAGATTTCGCTTCGTTCTCTCCAATGGAAGAACCACAAAAGACTCCTTGAACAAGTCGCAGATTATTTTTTTGCAGAACTGAAAACTCAACTGTCAAAACCAAGGAGCTGCTGAGGGCTGTGGGTCTCCTGCCTAGCAGTTCAAGTCCAAACTTCTCCATTGAGAACCCGTAATGAACCCATAGCTTGAAGCGCCAAGCGAGAAGCTACGATATCTTGACGCATATCAAGCAGGTCCTATCAGATTTTTGTCGATTTTGTCTCAATATTTTTTGAGTTAGCCACCAGCTTGATGTGTTGATATCTGTAGCCTTTTTTGCGAGATTTCTTGGGGCTGGTGTCTGTTGAGGTGCACGGAAGGGTGCACGGGCTGCACTAGCTGCACTCGCGTCATCTGAAGCAGCGAGAGCAAAGCGCCGACGTGCAGATGGCCGCGCCACGCGCACTGGCAGAATACGGGAGAAGAAGGTGCAAAGGGGGGCACTATGGGGGCACTCAGAATTTTGTTCGCTTCTCGATAGAAAACGGAGTGACCAACCAACTCCTTCGAAAAACAAGAGGAAACAACGCTGTCGGACATTGTTCTGACAAGACTTACAGCACATATTTTTCTCATTTGTTTCTTTGGTGTTCCATGGTCTTCCGTTTATGTCGTTGACTATTTCAGCTTGTCATATCTTGCAATGGTGGCTCATTGGGCTCACTGTCGCTCAATATCATTCGAACTTGGCAGGAAGATACGGGAAGGTAATAATGGTAATAGTTGTCTTCTGCTTTGGTCAGATCATGACACTGCTGACACTGCGAGTAGCGAAGTGCTAGGCACAGCTAGGCACAGCTGGGCACAGCTGGGCACAGCTCACAGCTCACGTCTGGCGCTATGTCTTGATGTGTGAAGGTCAGGAGCTCGGCGCCGCCTTCGTTGGACATTCCAGCGCAGCAGGACCCGTACGGAGGCCCCAAGGGCCCCAAGGGAAGGCCCCACCGGGAGGCCCCACGGGGAGGCCTTCGGATTTGACACGGCGCTTGCAGTACTCATCTTTTTTTGTCAAAGGCGTGTTGTGACGTCGAAGAATGCCCCGATCTTTAAAAAGTGATGGAACATCAAAGGCGACCCTATTGACAATGTTACATCTATTTACATCTCCTGAAAGGAACAGGGTGAGTGTGCAATCCACATGAGTGCAAGTACGGTCTAAACTCGAATGGAAGAGAGAATGCATGAAGCGATATGTTCGCATCAATGGTTTGCAGTTGAATGCAGACTATTCAGCATGTTCACATCTCATGAACTCATTGATATAGATAAAGCGACCCATTGTAATAGATTCCAATTTATCTGACAATAAGAGAGAATACACAACTCATAATTCACAAACTAAGACGGTTGTGGTGATGATGATGATGATGATGATGATCATGATGATCATGATGATCATGATGATCATGACCGTGAACTCAAGAAGATTGACCACGGATCATGACCACAACCCCACCGGGATGCAGGAATGTACTCGTGAGATCCAGTAAGAAAAAATAGAGGAATATGAATCAATCAGATAGCATGGAAGAGATGTAGGAGCAACAAATGGTCGGCAAAGTATAACCCGGGCCAAGGGTTTTTGACTCTCCGTGCCAGGACGCTAGTTTTTAATCTCAAGAATTTTATGGACGAAGGGAAAGTTTGGGAAGTTTGCTGTAATGTCTTGCGGGAAGATTTCAAGTGATTGACTTCAATCGATTCAAAAAAGTCATAATATAGATGTAACATGATTAAAGCAGTCTCTAAAGTAGTTTGTTTATGTTTCAGTTTGTTTTCTTTTCATATATGTTTAGTACATTTTAGTACTCAGTTTTTTTTGTTTTGTGTTTTGTTTTCAAGGCGTCAACAACAGTGACGAGATCGACCTCACAGCAGACTGGGACATGGAGCTCCTGAGCAGCACTTGGCAGTTCGCTACTTCTAAGCCAAGCCGTGGATCACACAGAAACCATGGACGTTGAAATACATTGAAACATGTTGAAACGTTGCTACTTGAGATTTATCAAGATGTATCCCATTTATGTAGTCGTTTTACGTTTTTTCTTGTTTGCCGCAGGTGATTTCAAGCAGTGCAGAAACGGTTTGAACTTTCGCATACATTTGCTTCGCATGCTTCATATATCACTAGAGCTATATGTGGTTTCCTACTGCAGTCACAATATCTATCGCCGGCTGAGACTGGGAGTAGATTTTAAAAGGGAGCACTTCAACGTCCTCACCTATTGATCTTATATGCATTACATCTTATGAGACATCATGTTGTGAAATATGAAATGTTATGCGTATTTATTCATGCTCTTCTTGCTCATTTTCACTCCTGCAACTCTTGCAGGCCACCAGAAGCAGCTGATGCAATTGATGAGGCAGCTCCACTGCAATTGATTCGCGCAAGCAAAGACAAATAAGACAAGCATGTGAAAGTGCAACCAAGAAACCGCAATCCACTCTTCCTATCTCTTCGTCGCATGCCCAGTCCCTGCGATATTGGAGTTTCCCAATGGCAATATCTTCCTGTGGGTCAATAGAGTGTGTACTGAATCCGAAAGTCGATTCATGTTGATTCTGTTTGCGATCTTTCTGCATCAGAGGCAGCGGCATTGTGTTCTTTACAGTACCGTCTTTGTTAGTCACATTGCCACATGGTCGCAGCATGTCGTAGCCTAACCTTTTTTATTCCCAACATTTCCTAAACACCCGAGACATCCTCAGACTCATTGAGACCTAACTCTGGTGACCCTTCGTACTGCCAGCCACTGAACAGGTGCCCTGTGGCAGGTCCATGTTTCGCTCGTGGGCACTGCTGGCCTACGCTGCCTATGCGTGTTGGTCATTTAAGGATACAGATTTTCAAAGTGTGACGCCGGCGCATGATTTTGATTGATTTTGTTGACAAAGTGACTCTAAATTGCGGGCATATAAAATGAGCCGCGCTAAAACCTGCTAACAATCTAAAGCAAAATATGTTCATGTTTCATGTCAGGGCTAATCCATGCTAATCTACCACCTGTTGACTGGCTTATCATCATACGAGAGAGCGATTCCGGCTGTTCTAACTTCTAAAGCAAATCCAATCTCGTTTTTGACCCTCTTCACTTGTATCTCAAGCTGTGCAAACACTTTGAACAAATAATTGTGTCGCAACAAAATCTCAAAGAGTGATGTGAGGAAATCTGTTGCGAAATGAGAGCAACCAAAAGTTTGAAGGCTTGCAGGTAGCATCAGGCGAGCCAGGGATGATATTACATATGTATAAAGACATTTCAAGACCACTGTCAATTCCAATTCTCTCTCGGCAAGCTAAGGCAGTCACTAGCACATTGCCGCATGGTCCGCATGCTCCTTTGTTCTCCTCCTTAGTTCTCCTTCTCTTGCACAACCTGTCTAAACAGCAGCGCAGATGCATCGGCGTATAAAAATCAACCACATCGAGAAGATAAAAGAAGTGCAAAAACTAACATGTGTGCTCGAGCTGAAGTCAGCAGTCGAAAGCTTCAAATTACCCATGTGCGCGAACACACAAATGCACACATTCACCATCATTCATCTATCGCCTATCACATGAATACATACGTGTTGTATACATGCATATATGCTACGCATTCCTACGCCATGCATACACCTGCTCCTCCCATCTCAGATCCATGGCGCCCAAAGGATACCACAAGCATGGCGTAGAATGGCGTAGCATCAAGACACAGAATCTCGTTTCATTTCTGACATCCACATCGACTCCACGCCACACTGTTTGGTTACCCCAGACTCAAAGAATAGACCCAGTTTACGAGACTCCCAGCACTATCCAGCACTCAAATAGCACGCAATCAGCACTCAGGTACCTGATCCTGTTGAAGACATGGATCTGCAACTGGCATCTAAGCAGAAGTTCGGGATCAGTCGCTTCATCCTTTGGCAGCAGGAAGCAGCAGGACGTAGCCGGACTATCCTTGGAGTTTCGTTGACATTCCGACATATTCGGACTCTTGCTGGCTTGCCAGGCACTTCAACGTTTGAGCCAGGAAGATCAGGAAGCATGTAGTGGTGCGGAGAAGGAATGATTCCATGGCAATTCTGTGCATAGAAACATCTGAGAAACATCTGAAATATTAGATTTTTAATGATTTCGATCTCTTTTCCTTTTATCGATCTATTTGGAAACATCTACCAAATCAACATGGACGACAGTACATGACACTACTAAATTGCGCAAAAGCAATCGTTTTTGAAGTGATTCGCTATGAAGTGTGCAGAGTGATTCTTTCTCTGAGTTTAATTGCATACAGAAATGTTTGACCGCAGTCGGGCAGCGTTTTGTGAATAATGTTTCAAAGTTTTCAAGTAGAAGTAGAATTACAGCATTTTCGTTGACAATGTTTCTTACGCTGAAATCTGAACCAGAGATTTGCCGATGTGGTGCTATCCACGTGTTTAGACTGCCTGATTGAGTTGTCTGCGAGTCTTCCTCGACTCCCGAAGAAACATACGTTTAAAGTTTCAAGATACGTATCAAAAGTTGATTCTGGACAGTCTCAGAATGTCTCTCTCTTATCCAGGAAGACCTGGTGGACAGATGTGGACAGTAAGGATTGGCCCGTAAACAATCAGCTGGCACGGCAAAGACATGAGTATGTCGTGACCGATTGTTTTTGCCCTTGGCAAATGCAAATCAGAGCGTGTCGGAAAAGCAGCGTGTCGGTTCTTCTTTGCTTTGCGAGAGAAGCTCAAGCTGCAAGCTTGTGTAGCAAAGATCCTGAAGTCATGTCAATGGGGAATCGCAATTTCAGGATGATCCCAGCGGCTCTGAATGTGGCAGAGCTAGCGTGTTTTGGACTCAGCTTTCAAGGTGATGATCATGGTACATTGCCAGAGCGCATGAGCCATGTGAGATGTTGCTGTTCTTGGAGAAAAACGCAATGCAAAGTTGATGAAGCTGTGCTTCTCATGGCTGTGTAAAGCCGTGCAATGCTACAACTGAAAACGATGAAGGACGACCACTTCTCGCCCCACGACGTGTCCCGCTGCTGATGCTGGCACGCGTGACACGACACCAACTCCTCTCCAGTCAAGGACTTCGGGGGGGAAGAAGCTACCAGGGGCCACCAGATGGCATGCAGCGAGTGAGCAATTCCTGAAATGGTTGAAGGAAGCATGTATCCAGCACACAATCCTACTGGTATGTTCCTAGGAACATGCCCTTGATTAGTGACAATCAGTCATTTCCATCAGATAATACAAGGGCTTGCGCCCCCTGCCGCCGACCCCTGCGAAGAGGTTCCAGGAGTATGTTTTGATCGTTGATATGATGGTTGTTCATGGGTATGTTCATATACCTTTTTGAAATCAATTTGATAACGGTAAATTTATTATTGCTCTTGCGATTGGATTCGGCATTTTTACCTCTCGTGGCCCACTGTGCTGGCAACCAGCGTGGCTAAACCCAGCAAAAGCCTTGAATGTGATGATGCTTCGGGGGGACCTGGAGGGTTTGAGGGCAGGCAACCGGCCTAGCTGAACCCAGCAACAAGCAGGTGGTGTTGGCCAGCTATAGGATCGTATATTCCAATGTTCGGACCCGTGCCCATGCTGCTCTCCGACCTCGTTTTGTGGCGTCATAGACTCGTCGGCGATGTTTGGGGGAGTCAGGGCCTTGCGTATAATGATGGGGGGAACTGGAGGGTTTGAGGGCGGGCAACCGGCTTGGCCAAACCCAGGAAAAGCCTTGCTGTGATAATGCTTGGGGGGGAACTGGAGGGTCGAGGGCGGGCAACGCCGGCCTAGCTAAACCCAAAACAGCAGGTGGTGTTGGCCAGCTCGACCGTATACTCCAGTCCTTGGACTTGAAAGCGGGTGATGTTCGCAAGTGATGAGTGTTGGGGGGGAACTGAGGGTTTGAGGGCGGGCAAGCGGCCTGGGTAAACCCGGGAAAATTGAATGTGATGAGATTGCGGGGAACTGCAGGGTTTGAGGCGGGCCATGGCCTAGCTAAACCCAACAAAAATCAAATGGTGTTGGCCAGCTGGAGCGTAGGTTCCGGTCCTTCGATTTGAAAGCGGGTGATGTTCCTAACTGATGATGCTTGGAGGGGAATTGGAGGATTTGAGAGCGGGCAGCCGGCCTGGCTAAACCCACAAAAGCCTTGAATATGGATGCTTGGGGGGGAACTGGAGCGTTTGAGGGCGGGCAACCGGCTAGCTAAACCCACAAAAAAAGCCTTGAATGTGATGATGCCTGGGGGGGAATTGGAGGGTTTGAGGACGGGCAAGCGGCCTGGGTAAAACCGGGAAAAGCCTTGAATGTCATGATGCGTGGGGGGAACTGGAGGGTTTGAGGGCTGGCAAGCGGCCTGAGTAAACCCGGGAAAAGCCTTGCGTGTGATGGTTTGAGGGCGGGCAAGCGGCCTGGGTAAACCCGGGAAAAGCTTTGAATGTGATGATGACTGCGGGGAATTGCAGGGTTTAAGGGCGGGCCAGCGGCCTAGCTAAACCCAACAAAAACCAAATGGTGTTGGCCAGCAGGTGGTGTTCGCCGTTTGGACCGTATACTCGAGTCCTTCGATTTGAAGGCGGGTGATGTTCCCAATTGATGAGTGTTGGGGGGGAACTGGAGGGTTTGAGGGCGGGCAAGCGGCCTGGGTAAACCCAGGAAAAGCCTTGAATATGGATGCCTTGGGGGGGAACTGGAGCGTTTGTGGGCGGGCAACCGGCTAGCGAAACCCAGGAAAAGCCTTGCTTAGATGATGCTTCGGGGGGAACTGGAGGGTTTGAGGGCGGGCAGCCGGCCTAGCTAAACCCAATAAAATCAGCTGGGACGTCGAATTTTGAAGCCAAAAAATCGCCGGCCGGGTGCCTAACGTTGCTTTCTGAAACCAATAATTTTGAAACCAATAGATAAGAAGAACAATGAATGCCAGCTATTTGCGAGCCAAAACGTACAATCTAAAGCCTGAATATCGCTTCGCGGGTGCCTAACGTCGCTTTCTGAAACCCATAATTCTGAAACCAATAAATAGAAACAAGAATGAACTTGGCGCCATGTCCGTCGCATTGGCTTGCTTCGTTACTTGCCTGCGTGCTGCCCCCGAAGGTGTTGTTGTTGGTTGTGGTTGTGGTTGTGGTTGTGGTTGTGGTTGTGGTTGTGGTTGTGGTTGTGGTTGTGGTTGTGGTTGTGGTTGTGGTTGTGGTTGTGGTTGTGGTTGTGGTTGTGGTTGTGGTTGTGGTTGTGGTTGTGGTTGTGGTTGTGGTTGTGGTTGTGGTTGTGGTTGTGGTTGT
>VSDK01016798.1:199822-204822 GCA_009767595.1 Symbiodinium kawagutii
GTTGGTGTTGTTGTTGTTGTTGTTGTCGTTCTCGTTGTTGTTGTTGTTGTTGTTGTTGTTGTTGTTGTTGTTGCTGTTCCTGTTCTTGTTCCTGTTCTTGTTGTTGTTGCCGTTGTTGTTCTTATTTTTGTTCTTGTTCTTGTTCTTGTTGTTCTTGATGTTGCTGTTGCTGGCGTTGGTGTTGTTCTTGGTTTGTTTCTGCCACTCTTCTCCATCGCGCTCCCCCTGACGTCGCAAGGGGTCGGCGGATATGTTATCAATTGTTATCATCTATCTTCTCTCTCTTTATATAATATATATTTCTACATATATATATATATGTATTTTATATATGTATATATAATGATTATAGTCTATAGTAAGATACATGTACATGCTACCCCGTCCTCGGGACCCGCCTTTTCATGGTTTGGTGTAAGCATGGGTGTATCCTCAGAGTTCATGTGTATGAAGTTTACCAAAGCAAGGCCTTTGCGCATGGAAGAGGGTAGTTACTTAGTAGCTAAATCCGTGGTTTTTCTCAGTGCAAACACAGTTTGATGAATTATGCATCAGGTAGTTAGATGCAACAAATCTAAACGTACTGCATTTGATCTATCTCGATTTAGTGAGAGCATTACTTTCCTACAGCGCCTTTTGAATCATTTTGTAGAATCAACCGCTAGGCTGAGGAAATGTAATCATAGATTGGTTTCAGGACTAGTAATGTTGGAACATGTCCATTTTTATTTCTTGTCTAATCTATTTCTTGTCTAAGCTTAGATGAACTTCAGAGCCATGGACAAGGGTTGGTTATTTGGATCATTTTTGAAGTGCAGATTTGTTTTTTTGCATTCCAGAATGTGTGTATTTTTGAGCAGCGTTTCATTTTGCATTCTAGCTTGCATTCCTGAATGGACACTTTTCCAGTACTGTGTTTTTTTTGTCTTCCTAGAAATATTCTGTCAATGTTGGCTTAGACTCCAAGCATCCGATAGCCATAATCTAAGGGTATCTAGACATAGAGCATTTAGAATTTTAGCTAAGGCAAAACTAGCACAGGTTGATTTTAATTGGTTTCAAGGTTAATTCTTAATCAACCATATTGGTGAAATTCTCGGCCTCCAACCTAGCACGGGAAAGAAACGATGGTAGGAGTTGTTTAGCTAAGCTGCGCGGAGGACTGAAAGGATTCACATTGGGGAATAGGAGTTGCAATCTAAACACAATTACTTGGGTCAAAGGATTTAATTTACAACCACAAGAAGCACAATATGAACAGAATCTATCACTAGTTTTGAACAAGCTACGCTCTCTAAAAGGTTTATCATTGACATTGACACTATCTTCGGTTGTTTCAAAAATAAGTTACTTGCCTAGCACGCAAGGCGCAGACTTTTTCACAATGCTTCTATCAATCGCATAGCAGCATTGGCCAAATTTACGATGAGTCAAGTCAAAACTGAGCAGTGTAAGTAAGAATCTGTCTATGCGATGATTTTTCGAGCATGGTCTGATATGTGGTTATCCGTCGGGTGCCCGTCGGGTGCCCGTCGTGCCCGTCGGGCCCGTCGGGCCCGTCGGGTGTCCGTCGGGTGTCCGTTGGGTGTCGGGTCCGTTGGGCCCGTCGTGTCCGTCAGGGGTCGGCGTGTCCGTTGGCGTGTCCGCCGGGTGTCCGTCGGGTGTCCGTCGGGTGTCCGTCGTGTCTGTCGTGTCTGTGTCGGAAACTCGGAAGCAGATAGTAGTAGTAGTAGTAGTAGTAGTAGTAGTAGTAGTAGTAGTAGTAGTAGTAGTAGTAGTAGTAGTAGTAGTAGTGTGGTTGTCCGTCGGATGCCGATCGTGCCCGTCGTGTGCGTCAGCTGCCCGTCAGCTGTCCGTCATGCCCGTCGTGCCCGTCGTGCCCGTCGTGCCCGTCATGCCCGTCCTGCCCGGAACCGTATAGGAGACCACTCTTGATTTTTCGCACTGAGGTTTCTAAAGGCGTTATTTTGCACCACGTCACCACGTGATACACGTGATAATAGCTACATGGTGACTTTTTTCTTTACAAAGTTTGTAGTCTAATAGTCAAAAATCCAACAGCAACTTTAATGTAAAGACTGATTATGATTATGATAATATAGATAAACAATTATTGAGATCAATACATGTTAAGATATTAAAAGTAGAGCTGCTTACCAGCCAATCAATATTTGCGTGAATGACTACATTGGGACACACGAAGCATGTCTTATTAACGGCATGCCGTATATCTTGTGGAGCGAAAACAAAAAACTCAAAACCATCAGGAAAAGTATTCATTCACCATATATTTCCCAAACCATAGTTTTTTTTGCTCAAACCGTAAACATCAAAAGGAATTGATGCGCATCCAAGCCTGGCAAGGTCTAGAGTCTAATCTTGAACAGGACCAGGATCCGAGATCCAAGACTTTTCTTTTGTTGGATCCAAAAAAGCATCCGGAAAATATTCGACCTTGGATACGGGTCCAAGATTTGGACCCTGGATCCAAGAAAAGTTTTCTGAAAATCTTAAATCTTGTATCTCGGATACATGCGGTGTCAACGTGTTCAGACTTGAAGCCAGACTTGAGATTGAGATGGTCAGAAATGCTTCCAGTACAGAAGAAGAGGCCTACAAAATGAGTGTTTGCGATCGTATGTATATAGCACCTCCTCTTCATAAATGACCCAAAAAACGGTGTACAAAAATCACTCCTCAAAATTTCCATACAACCTTGCAAATACTACCAAAAATGTACAAAAATGACAAAACAGCGGGTCTCAGGGAGTAATACATGTATACGAATACATATATATATATTCATATTTATATATCTACGTATGCACTTTTATTTACATATACTCTATGATCCTACATTACGATATTTGATGTGAATATTGCACGGAAAGACTTTAGCTGTCCTCACCGCACGAACACTGAAGCATCCGCTACAAGTGGAGTCCATCGGGAGGCCGTATACGCCGTGTACACCGGACGAACACTTAGCCTCAAGCTCAGTGTAAAAAGGGTTTTCACCATGAAGATCCATGAAGTGTGCTGATTAGCAGAAAGTTTTTCAGACTCTGTTTGCCCACTGATGGCGAGCAACTTGGATTGGGGGATATTTATGAAGGAATGACGTTTGCTTTCAGACAAATATTGTAGCCAATGATTTCAGGTTGGGAGACATCAACCACGCCTTGAGAATAGCCAAAGGCAGGGGCAGTGCATGTGGGGTCGGCTGATGCCGATTTGTTAGGCTTCATTTTGTTTGTAGTCCGAAATTTTAGCATAGTTGTGCTGGGACTCCAATAGCCACCAAGGTCTTGAACTTCGCATGTTTCATTAGGCTTGATTTTTCCTGCATCAAGTCTTCGAGTGGGAAAGCCATAGCGGTTTGTTCGTGTTTGTGCCGCTTGTGGCCGGCCACTTTGCAATAGCCTGCGGCTGGTCACTTGTGAAATTGCTTAGACAGTAGCTTTGGCTTCGTTGTTCCTGCCGTGTTTGCCGCTGCAGCTTGTGGCCAGAATTCCCAAACAATTCCCTCAAGCATGGGTATCCGGGGACGATGCAGGAAGGTTCCAGAGTCGAAGGAAGGTTCCAGGAAGGTTCGAGGGAACTTCGACAGAGCAGGTTTCGTGAATGTTAAGAATCTCACGCCAGCTTCTTTTACGGGTCTGTCAAGTTTACAAGTGATTTGCATTCAACCGTACCGTTCGGGGACTTCACCAGTCTCTTTTTGATCAATGGCAGTCGAGTATGCTTCCATTATCTTCAATATTCTTTTATCGTTAATTATCTATGGTTACATGATGTGACATGTCACTTCCAAAATGACATGCAGGAGGCTGCTGGAGGCTGGCTTTGACCCCCTCCCTTGTGACATGATGTCGTATTCAGCCGCAGGATGCAAATGAAATCATTTGAATATTGCAGAACAAAGAATGAGTGATGCGGCGGGATTTACCGAATTTCTGGAAACACTTCCCTTTTTTTTCGGTAGATTGCCAAAGAGTAAATAAACATGTTTATCTCTATACATATGTAAGCAATTGTTTTAAAAAATATATGTATATATATATATGTATCTTTTTGTATATGATATGTTCTACCTATGCAGCATAGCTAGCGCAACATAGCATCACACAGTATTAAATCTAATGACAGAATCTCATATATCAGAATGTAAAACATGTCATGTGTAGAAATCGCACTTGGCAAACGGCTGTATTACCACATAGCGCAGTTGTGTATGATAAATTGCAACATCACGGGTTAAACAGGTGCGGCAACATAGTATGATATGACGAGATGCAATGCAATTTAACCTCGCAAACGCCATCACTGACATCATGGGATTATTTTGAAACGGTCTTGGACCGCAATGCAAAAACCCACATATAATATGATAGACCACGCCACGAATTGATAATGTGGAGAATCAAATTAAATGTAAGAGAGCTATTTTGCACTATGATATAATGACATCGACAAACCGATTCAGTCCAATACTACAGTACAGCATATCATCATGTGGCATCGTGCAGCAAGCATAGAGTTCGAATTTGCAATCCACACATACATTTGCATGTCCATATATGCACATATAGGTACTGTAAGTCCATGAATATGCTCTACTTGCACGCTGCTCATGCGTTGTTTCCATGAACCGTGATGAATGCAATCAGTTTCACCCAAAGTGAATCTGTACCTTGCTGCTTAGGTTTCACGCTTTGTGGATTTTTGTGGTTATCTACTATATACTATACCTATGTGCTCAACGTGTCTGGACTGCCGGACTACAAGTCACGTTTGTCATGTTGGTCCTTCTCCAATGTTCACCATCCTTACCCAACACAAGCAAACATGTTGTTCACGTAGGTATGTCATTCTGGAAGTGCACACTTGATTGCTGCAAAGTTTTGGTAAGGCCAGCGTCAGCTCAGTTACAAGGATCCACAAGGCTCTCCAAGCACTGGTGACAGTGGTTGAGAGATCGCTTGCTAAATAGAGTTCTT
>VSDK01016798.1:209822-230409 GCA_009767595.1 Symbiodinium kawagutii
GGAGTCATCTACAACCACGTTACTTATCAAGAAACTTTAGAAACGTATCTTCCAACTGCAGCTGCCAAAAGAAAGGAATCAAAATCACTTGTGCACGTTGCTTTAACAAGTTCCCAGTGTCTGTTTCAAGCTGCACCAGGCTGCATATGAAAGACTCGGTCGCGAAACGAAGAAGACTTCCAGTCAGTGTGGAAACCCAGCAACCGATGACACTGCAATCAAATGACGGAAGGCTGACAGATGACACTTGACAGCAATCGTTTTCCATTTTCCATCCATCTTCCATCCATCTTCCATCCATCTTCCATCCATCTTCCATCCATCTTCCTATCGGTTCCGTTTGATTTTTGCAGGTCATGCAGGCTGTATCTGAACAAGTCTTGCGTTCGTGGTATTTGTATGGTTTTGTACATATTTGAGGCAAGGTATTCATATGTATTCTTGTAATTGCATGTACTCAATTGTGTTTGGATATGTATTCTTCTGCAGGCCCGGTGATGATACTGTCATTGCGTCGACCTCAGCATTCTTGCAGAAAGCTGACATTGATCCCAAAGAAACAAAGACAGTGTCAGCTTTCTCAGAGCTTTCAGCCCACATCAGCTTTCTATTTCTGTCGATCACTCGACAGTGCCTCCAGCATGGAGTCCAGTCACTCCATTTGCAAATGGACAGATGCAAAAGCCGTGCCACGGATACCGTCGATGCATTGCAAGACCTATGACTTCATATGCCCCACATCGTTCTCGCAAGTGCACCGCATGTAGTGCTTTTGCAAGGATGATTGGGACAGTCCCGAGCAAGAAGCAGAAGATGCACCTGAAAAGAAGGACACACTGTACTTTTTGGATTGTGAAAGTTGGTCTTAGCACTTCGCAGGGATTGACAGAGTCAACGATGGCAAAGGTTTTTGGAAGAGTCTACCTTCCTTTCAAGTGTTTCTTCCATGCATCAAGTTGCACCAGGACAGACGCAGGGAACTCAAATTGGATGCTGAAAGCATCGAGTTCTTTGACACTGTAAAACAATGGACAATTCGCAAACAGTTCTGCAGGGATCGAAAGACCATCTCAGGTTTAAGACGTTAGGCGATACCACCCATGTTCACGAAGTCTTACCCTCCAGGTTTGAACAATTGCTAATCTCCTGTGAAGACCTGCGAGACTTGGCAAGTGGTTCTCATCTTAGGTGAGAGCGCAGTCGGCCGGAAGCTTGTTGCCCTGACAACACGCCGCGTCATTATTCTCGTGCGCCTGAGCATAGGTCACAGCTAGTACTCTAAAACTGGCACCGTGCAGAGAGGATTATTGCATCGTCCAAGTTTGTTCAACAGCAAGTTTTGCTTTCAGCAGTTTGAGTCAATGATCGTAGGTACTGGTGATGTTGCTATGCATGCCTGTCCCATCCTTTTTTGGCAAGATTTGGAACATGGCCATTGGCATGCACGTTTTGCTTATTCCTTGCCTGTGAGGCATTCATTGTCACCAACTACCATCCAGATGCGACAGGTTCTCAGTTGTGCAGGCAGAATGCATCAGAGCTTGACAAGCGTCATCACGAGTCATCACGAGTCATCACGAGTCATCACGAGTCATCACGCGTCCATGTTGAGGTCATCGGCATCCTATGGCGCCAACACCGTTTTTGAGAAGTTTGTGCCGACAACTGAAGTTTTCTGCAGCACAAAAAAATCCAGTTGGATCCAGTTGGTAATTGGTAGTCTCATGTGTTTTCTCATACGACTGACACGCAGACACACAAATTCTACGGCATTTGGTTTCCGTGGTGCAGCTAGCGCGTGCGTGCTGCCTGAAAGAATATGTTGATGCGCCTCAAACAGCTAAGTGCAGGGCGCAGGGGCTTTTCCCTTGTAGTGTGCCCGGGTTTCATGGGGTGCAGATCATTGAGCCTCGTGTAAAGCACATGCGCACGAAAGGCGGCAAACGACTTTCTTAAAGCGGCTCCCTGCAAAAGGTATTTGCAGTTCCAAAACTTAGGCTCTCAGGAAAGAAGCCACAAAAATGGCCGTAGACGTAAGGTTCTAATTAGTGTTCAGTTTAGATTAGAATAGATTTTCTATGAGGTTTTCAGCCGCTCAGTTGTTTCATCTTTCTGTGAAATCTTCCCAACAAAAGCTTCAGACCTTGAGATAATAGATATGAACATGAACAACGGATCGAAACACAGCTAGACAAATGAATGAAACGAAACATTGAAATTGTTTTTGAACAGGAGGGGTCCTCAATTTGTGCTTCACGTCTTTGTGTTTTTCTGGAAAGGCGAATCATTTTCCTCCACAGGCAACTAGTGCAGATTTTCATTGCGTCATTCGACATCATAGCCACGAGATAGATCGCTGTGCATTGTCCCACACTGTGCTACATGTTTCCTTAAATCGATGGGCCCTGCATGCTTGTGCCAAATGGTATCACATGTCTTCCATGTACTGTGAATACAAAACATGTCTCATGAATTCTCATTTATCTTATGTATCCATGTTTTGGAACCACTTCCTTTGGATCACTTTAGTCATCATTGAAGCAGATTGCAAAACTCTCTCAGGCCCAAGCCCAAACCATCAGCCCATTCTCCATTCTTTCTCGTGTGGAATGCATGGGAGCATTCATGAAGAATATAAGGCCGAATATAATGCAACATGGCATCATTCTATTTGTTGGTTTGACATGGTCTGACTTGATGGTTGCAAGTTCGTGAAACTTTGCACCGTGGCACACATTCTCAGGGTTCATAGTTGTCACAATTATATACTCGTAGTGCTCCGTTGTTGCAATCGCGCATCAGTTGCTGGCGGATTGGACATACTGTATAGCTTCTGTTCGTGATGCAATTGCTTCTCACTTCTTTGTCACTTCAATCAAATTTCAAGTGTCTGAGAACGTCACCAACAACCAAGCCACCACCATCAAAGGTAAACACTGGAACAACAGAAATATATAGAAATCTTATGAACAACAGGAACGGGAACTGGAGCTTTCGGGATGCAAGACATGCGCCTGATTGAATGTTAACTTGATCTCCTTTGGGATGTCATTTTCAGCACATTCGCACTGCTTGGCACTGCTTCGTACCACCAGACTGAGGCAAATGCGTGCCGGGACTGTAAACCGCACAATCTACGAGGAATCAATGCTCAAGTTTGAGCCTCAAATGGTTGCACAGGTCTGCGATACTCGTACTTTGCTACCACAATCTCCATGAAATGGAAATGGATTCATGAAGATTCATGAAGTCATCTTAAGTCATTTGATTTTCGAACAATTCTTCAGCACAAAGGTACATGTACTACCACAACTGGCCAGCCAGACATGTTGAGAGCGCTGCATGAGAATTTTGATAAAGGTTAGTTTTGCATCTCATGCCAGGTTTTCCGGAAATGCTCCTTGTGCCATGAATGAAGCTTGCCCAGCTTTCTTTTTCAGTCATGCATTTTGGGTCGTGGCCCAAGTGGCTGATTGCTGTCAGAAAATGTGGCACACACACGCATTCTTGATGCTGTATGGATACGAGGAGGTACCACTGGCACCACCATTCCTTTCCAGTTCAGAATGCACAGCTATTACATGACCTGTACATGCTTCAGCGGATTGGAAATATATGGAAATACATACCGAGAACACGAGCAACCGCTTCCCGCTGACAACCAAATCACAAATCACAAATCAACGGGAAAGGTTACAACTGAACCAGCGGAGATGGCAACATTACTCACTGAACATTGGCAACAGGTATTTCAGGTCTCCAAAACAAATTTGGAATCGCGGCGCTCTTGGATCCTTTCACATTGCAACTACTGTGACACGCCCGGGTTAGATGAACCCCCCTCTGAAGAAGTCGTTCGGTCGGTGTTGCTTGACCTTCCCAAATCTGCTCCTGGTCCAGATGGTATTCCTTTTTCACTTTTCTGTTGTGATATTGAAGTCGTGGCCCCGCTTTTGACCCGATGTTTGGCAGCGCTGTACACTCGTGAGTTTGTTCCTCCAGAATCCTTCAATCAAGCAAATTTGATATGTTTGGCCAAAAAAAGTGGACACGCACTTTCGACAGATTGTGTCGCAATTTCACCGGAGGAAACCCGTCCTATTTCAATTGTTGATGCATCCAACCGAATTTTGGCATGTTGCATTTTGAGGCATATTGAAGGGAAACTGGCGCCCCAAATTTGCAGTGTCCAACAAGGATTCATCACTGGCAGACACATGCTTCGCAATGTTTTGGACATGGATTGGCACGCCCAGATGGCTTCATTGAAGTATTCCAATGCGGCTGTCATTTTGTTTGACTTCAAGGCTGCGTTTCCCTCTCTTGACCATGGATTTCTTTGGGATATTCTTGGTGCTTGGCGTTTCCCTTCAAATTTGTTGATGGCCATTCAATCTTTTTATGCAAACAATTTTCATTGGATCAAAATCAAGGGCTACACGTTTCCTTCTGTGGTACTTCGCTCAGGTGTCCGTCAAGGTTGTCCGCTGAGCCCCTTACTTTTCAGTTTGGCTATTGACGCATTCCTCCGATATTTGCAATCTATTCATCAGCCCAGGGTGCATGGTGTTGTAAGGGCATTTGCAGATGACATTGCGGCAGTGGTACACAATTGGGTTCAATGTTTGCCGCACTTGGCGGAAGTTTTCTGGGAGTTTGGCGAAATTTCGGCTTTAAGACTCAACATCAACAAAACTGTCCTCATCCCACTCTGGAATAATGTGTGCCGTGAGAATTTTCGAAATCTTGTCAGGGAAATTTGCCCCCGTTGGAAATCAGTTCGAATTGAATTTACTGAAAAGTACTTGGGTGTTTGTTTGGGCCCCAATAATTTTTCTCTATGCTGGGATGGTCCATGCAAGAAATTCGAGGAGAGGCTGCGTTTATGGTGTGATCTTCCCACAGGTCCACTGCTGGCTTTGAAAGCGTACAAGTCCTGTGTGATCACCGTGCTCATGTTTCTGATGCAGTTGTTTCCTTTACCCTCTGAAATGCACAAACTAGAGGATTTGGCTCGTAGAAGATTGTTCGTTGGACCTGGGAATTGGCTGTCCAAAGCTGATGCAGAAAATTTGAAATCATCTTGGAATTACCCTTTGGAATTAGACGATCTCAGCAATTTGTCTGTTGCCATCCGTGTCCGTGTTTGGTGTCAAATTGCGCAGCATGCAGAATTTTCCCACTCCGAACTTGAAAGTTGTTGGCTGCATTCCACTTATCGTCCTTTTCCTTCTTGGCGACAATACTCCCATTTTTCTGTGATTTGGGACGCAGTTTTATTTGCCAGAGGTTGCAATGTAGACGTGGAAGGGATATGTGCAAATTTTTGCTCCAGCAAGAAAAAGGATGCTGTAAAGGTCCAGAATGCCATCCTGGTTGCCCTCAAGCATGCTAGGCCACACTCTTATTTTCCTTTGTTCAGGCTGCGGGACAAGTTGGCTAGATGGAACGTTCCTGGGATGGGCGACAAATTGGCAAGAAGAGTGCAGAGAAGGTTGCATTCCATCTCCCAAGAGTGTACCCCCAGGGTTATGTTTACAATGTTTCGCACGCTGTGGAATGGTTGGTGCACAGATAGGCGCATGAAAACTCTGGAAACCTGGTCGGCCAGTGGTGGGTGTGTCTTGGGATGTCGTGGAGCTATGGATTCTCTTGAACATTACTGTCGTTGCAAGATTTTCTGGTCCTTCGCGACTTTACGACAACCCAATGGGTTAGGTATTCAGTGCTCGCGCTCTCCAACATCATTTTTCCTGTGTGAAGAAGTTATGACACAACAAGAAGCATGTCGTATGGCCACTGGAATCCACGCTTTTTACACTTTGATCAACCGTATCCGCCATGAGGGTCGAAGCGAAAGTGTACCTTTGGAATGGAATCAAGTTTTACGGTTGCTGGCCAAGCAGTCTGCTGAAGGATCACGTTCTGCTAGATACATTTTCCGAACTTAATTTTTGTAATAAATGCCAAATTTTTCATCCTCATGGATGAGTGGAGTGAAACTTGCTTGGACCTCAGAGTGTTGCTTTGCATGCAGGAAAAAAAAAAAAAAAAATTCATGATGATTCTATCATGGCCACTTGCTGCCTTCCCCATGGAGATCCGGGTGCAGAAAGCATGGTCACAACATGTCACAACAGGAAGGGAAAGCACCTAGTACAGGTAGTATCATGTAGTATCCGCAAAGGTGCTTCAGACGTGTCAAAAAAGGAATACGCTAAAGACATGTAACAACAATACGTCATGAACAAGATTGAGGAATATTCAGGACATATTGAGGATACTTGAATACATTACAGTAGTTACTCATTAGTTGATTTTACATCACCTCCAAGTTCCCATTTTACATCGCCTCCAAGGTTGGGTTCTCCGGGCAAGACAAGACCTTCGAAGAGCTGCGGGACTTAACGGCAGAGGTTCACGAAGTTCACGGAGCAAAGTGTTTCTGTGCGAATTGGGAAGATACAGATAGATGCAGTGTCTTCCTCATTGTCTTCCTTTCATTGTCTTCCTTTCATTGTCTTCCTTTCAGATTCCATGGAAGAAGATACAGTGTCGGCAGTGTCCCAACTGTCCACAGGCTCAATTGCAAAAGGACACTGTCACAGCTTGGGATGACTATGCGGTGAGTATGTCTGAGAAGAATTTTGCACAGATCTTAGTCAAGCAAGAAGATCCTGATAGATCTGATAGGTTCTCATTGGTCGAATTCGTTCACGAATTGAAGAGAATTCGGTCGCAACGAATTCGTTCACCTTCGCCATGCTTCGCCATGCTTCGCTATGCTTCGCCATGCGCCATGAGGTCTATGTAACAGGCGACCTTCCATCGCAGGCGCGCCTCCTGCAGCCTGCAACCCGCAGCCCTTGATATCTCTTGGTGCAGGCGCAGGACCTGCTCTCAGAGACCTGGGCAATTGAGTGCAAGGCGAGACCGTAGGCATTGGCAAGTGCATAGCATGGTTAGATGCATAGAAAAATCGCATTAAATTTAGAATTCATTCAAATTATATCAAATTATTTCGATTTAGTTCATTCAGATGAATTCCATTGATGCATGGCTGTGACATATTGTTACAATGTTCCTTTGCTTTGCAATTTCGCTTTGCAAGTCGTTTCTGATGTTTCTTGCTGCAGTATGGTGGCTGGAACCACGTTGGTACATCACTCCTAGCGTTGGCCTATCAGGACAGGGTACATCACTTCATGCAGAGAGGAACGTTGTGGATAGTTAAGTGCCAAGTTAAGTGCTAGCCTCCGTGACAAGACTATGCAGAGGTTGCCTTGACGCACCAGGACAAGATATCATATCAAGTGAGGTCGTGGGCCAAGGGAAATCGTTGACATGAAAACTGCAAAAACAAAAAAATGCATGACACATATGACACTTCAACAATGTTTTCATGAACAAAATAGCGAATTTTGAATTCTTCTTTCCACTGCATCTTATCAATCTAATCCCATCAAAGAGTCTTTCTGTTCATGCAAAATCGTGTGCAATCTACGTGGGCCATCAATGTGTAGTCTAGCAGCTTGTATATAGAGGGAGAAATCAAGCCGCGAATGCTAGTACCGTCATGTAGGAATGAATAGCGGTACAGAGCAAGCCTTGCTATGAAGATTCTGCCAGAAATGCAGTCCGCCTGAGAATGATATGGGGAAGGCGACTTGACATGGAGTCTTCCTGTTCCTTTTCCTTCACACAGAAATTCTCTGTTTCCTTCTTCCATATCTTTCATGTTTTTTGCCCGGATTATCAGTAATTCGCGTGTGTATTGTTTCGAGGATGCTTTTGGCATGCCTTTTCGATCCCATTTCAATCCCAGTACATGTATATTCGGGAGAAAGGGATCATATGGACAACAATCTCTTGCTCTGCTTAATGCATCTTGAAATGAACACAGGGGACCTGCAGCGTGCATGTTTCGCAATACATGACCAGCATATCCGGCCACGCAAGTGTTCACAATGTATTTCCTCTCTGTTTACAGCATAAGCATACCTATATACATATATATATATATGATATACATTAATATAACATCCTATATGCATACATATATATATATATATATATTATGAACATACTGCCATCTAAACAATCTAAACATATGTCAAGAGAGAGAGGGAGGGGCCTTGGTCTTTAGAATCTGCTTGGATTTGACTCTCACTGGACACTAGGAGTCACTAGGACTGATTTGGTTTCCCTTGGAATCTCTTTAGATTCGTTTTCTGGCTTGTGCCGTTCTCTCTTGAAATGGTTGCGGTGCTTCGCTCATGAAATTCTTGCGTTGGCTTGTTGAGGTGTCCAGATGATCTGCGACCACAAGAACGCTTCACCATCAGACCAGGTCTCATTACGCAGCCCCTCGGATTGCTACATTCCTTTGAAGGATTTCAGACGGATATACATATATATTATATATATACATATTTTTACTAGTAAATATATATATATATCTATATATCTATCTATATATCCATCTATCTATCTCTCTCTATATATATATATATATATATGTTTTGGACAGGCATACATGGATATGTATGTATTCGACAAGAATTGACAAACTACATCTTCAGCATTCTCCAATTTGGTCTTATGTCAGCTCTGGGCTAAGGGACCAGTTCAATGACTGGCATTTGGCCTTCTTTTTTGATGCCAGGCGACCCCAGCTGGGAAGAATACTTGCACGTGTGTGCACTTTCAAATTGCCGTTTGTTGTCGGTAGCTGTGTGATCTAATTTGACGATGCATAGAGTAGGATTGAGTCTGTGACATGATATGATGCGGTCACTCGCATCTCCTTGGTTTCTTGCCCATGCACCTTTTTGTGGAGTGCCATCCCCAACAACGTTCTTTGCCCTTAGTGAAACATGTTGGAGGCCCTATGTCAGACAAGAGTCCCTCTTCAATATCATGCTGACAGTTGGAGCCTCAAGAGCCCAAGTGGATCCAAGTGGTTGAGTTTGTGCCATCCGATTCTATCCGATTCCATCCACTGCCTCGTGAAGCCTTTCGAAGGGCTTTCAACATCGTTCAACAGCCGAGGCCTTTATTTGCATTGTCTTGTGCGTAGCGTCTATGCAGTTCTCCAAGGTCTCTAGAGATCTTGTGCTAGTGGAGTCATGCTGTGTATATCAGTTCCCCTCAAAAAAAACACGTTTTCCGGATTTTTTATCTTTGACTGTGTTGTGTATATTCCCGTTTTGCTACCTTCAGTAGAAGTTGGCTCTCTCCATTCGAGAGTTTCTTTGCTGCACCAGTATGCTCACGTGTGCCCGTGCGCAGGACGCAAATGCTTTAGTCTTGAGACCAGTGGAGCGAATGATAGAGAAGGTCCGCCAAATCGCGAACCTACACAGTGCCGTTGTGGCCCTGTAGAAGTTTTGAATGCATCCGTTGCATCCTACAGGAATCCTACATCATTTTGATTAATTTTATATACTTCATCTTTCATCATCTTTCAGAGTTTTCTGATTTGCATAGCAGTCGAAGGTCAGAGACAGCATGTTTGTATGTGTTTGTTTTCCACGTGGAAGCGTTGTGCAGGTCAATTTGATCAGAGACAACCCGCTAGCAGCCATGAAGATGGCGGATGATGAGTTCAAGGATCCATTGAGTTTTTCTAGCGCATCATCCACCTCACTGTTTTAGATCTTTTGGTGCTTCCAGTTTGTTTATCACAGCAGTGGGCAGGGCGAAGAAATGAAGAAGTTCAGAGATACAAACAGCAGGCAGCAGCCAGCAGCCCACTGTGTCACGTGAAAGCGAAGCATTCAATTGATTTCTGATGACTGCTGCCTTCTGACCTGGTACCTGTCCAGGGAGAAACAACACGTTTGGCTGGAGAAATACGGCATGGGCTGGTTGTCTGGCTGGCAACTATTGTGCGATCTATCATCCTATCGGCTCTTGCTGATTCTGATTGATTACACAAGAACGAACACATCCAACACGTTTTAGAACACATTCCAACACTGCTCATTCTCATTTATTCTCTGTCACCAGTTGCCAGGTCAGGAACAATCGGTTGGTTTTCGTTCAAAGGCCGACAGCGTTTGGAAGCAGATTTTCCAAGCTACGTTTCAACTGCTCATACAATCCGTGATAGATATGTTTTTAGCTAGTTGGAATTTAAAAGAAACATTCATGGCTTGCGCTACACTTCGTTGGAGGCCGCAATCGTGAAGATGCGTTCGACCCTTGAAGTTCAAGAGACTTTTCAAGAAAAGAGAAATGGCAGAGACTATGTTGTCTTCAGGATGATGGAGACTGCTATTCTGGAGAAAACCATCATCAAGATCCTTGGCATCAATTCTGATTGCACTTTTAGGTTCAAATTTTCAAAACACATTTCTTGCTTCTTGTGCATGTTTAAGCAACACGGGCACAGCATCCCATGTCCTTCTCATTGGCTTTCATTTGAAGATGAAAGGAAGAATTGTTTGTCAAGGTTTGAAGAGGGCCCAGCCTCCTAACAGAAATGATTGAATGTCAGACATAGTTAAGCATTTTTGGATCCGACCTTGCAACTCATGAGGGTACTCCCAATTTTTCAAAACAGGTGGCGTATCGCTGCATGATGCATCATTCAACATGCAACTCGTCAGGCTTGGATCCTTGCTGGCTTTGGGCTTCGGTGAGGTGCGTGAAACACCACATGCGCAGAACTCCACTCGTAAGAGTTGCGGCTAAATGCATTTTGATTCAACGATTGGAACATGTTGCAAAGTGCATTTGCTTTTTGTCATGTAATGATTCTTACGGATCGGTTAATATCAGTTGCTTTGTGTCACTTTCTTGCCTGTTTTTGTGCAAGGCGGGTGCAAGCATTGTGGCAGACAACATGCAGGGCTTGGACTCTGCGGGTGTGAATGCAATGGTGCCAGGCCTGAAAAAGCCCTGGGATGTGCGTGTGCCACCTGTGTCTCACTTGCACCGAACACTGACCTCTCTTTCTCCTCTTTCTCTTCCTCTTCCTCTTGCTCTTGCTCTTGCTCTTACTCTTCTTCCTCTTCTTCTTCCTCTTCCTCTTCTTCCTCTTCCTCTTCATCTTCCTTTTCTGCCTCTTCCTCTTCTTCCGCTTCTTCCTCTTCCTCTTCATCTTCCTCTTCTGCCCCTTCCTTTTCCTCCTCTTTCTCTTTCTCTTCCTCGTGGTCTTGCTTTTGCTCTTACTCTTCTTCCTCTTCACCTTCCTCTTCCTCTTCTTACTCTTCTTCCTCTTCCTCTTCCTCTTCTTACTCTTCTTCCTCTTCCTCCTCTGCCTCTTCCTCTTCATCTTCCTCTTCATCTTCATCTTCCTCTTCCTCTTCATTTTCCTCTTCTCCCTCTTCCTCTTCCTCTTCCTCTTGCTCTTCCTCTTCCTCTTCCTCTTCCTCCTCTTTGTCTTCCTCTTCTTCCACTTCCTCCTCCTCTTTCTCTGCCTCTTCCTCTTCTTCCTCTTCCTCTTTCTCTGCCTCTTCCTCTTCTTCCTCTTCCTCTTCCTCTTCTTTCTCTTCCTCTTGCTCTTGTTGTTCCTCTTTTTCTTCTTCCTCTTCTTCTGCTTCCTCTTCCTCTTGCTCTTCCTCTTCCTCTTCCTCCTCTTCCTCTTCCTCCTCTTCATCTTCCTCTTCTTCCTCTTCTTCCTCTTCCTTTTCCTTCTCTTCCTCTTCCTCTTCTTATCTCATAGACAATAGGCACACTGACTATCATTGAATTATTTTGAATACGGACATCGAACTCTCCAATTGTTTCTTCCCTCCAGGCAGACGTGTAGACTGCATCATTGGCTCTGCCTGTATCCGCGACTTCAGCACTGCCACAGAAGTGCTGCAGGGGAAGGCTGGGTCCGTGGTCCCATCTTGACATCTTCATGTCTAGCAATGTCTCAATTTTTCTCATGGCAGTGCTCTTGTATCCTATGTGTTCTGTAGGAATGTATTATCGCGAATAGATGCATTTTATTGTATTGTGGCACTTCCTAAATCAGCTCATGCTGCAGCTTTGCAAAATTGTGCAGCCAGTGCTTTAGATGCTACTTGTATTGTCATGCCATGTATTGTGGTGGTGTGTAGTGTTCCCATTATCATGGATTTCTTCTGCAGAGTCAATGGACAGTGCGGAAAAAGTGGCAAAAAATGATTGCTGCACAGTGGCTAAATTGCTGAGGTTATGACGTTTGTAAATCAGATTGCTGAGATTGTATCTTGCTCAGTCACAGATCAAGGGTTTTGCTCCTGTACAGTGCCTTTTTTTAGTTGCTTTCGCAAGACATCCAAACAAGATTGGCCTTTGCTTTTGTGCATCCCCTGGGAGTACAGGAGTCTGTGCATTGTTTCTGTTGAAGACTTGCTTTGCATAGCAGACTTGGCACATCTTGGCACTTGTCTCCCATCACTTTGTTTTGCCTGCAAGGTTCATGGGCTTGTTTGCGAGTTCCATGGCGCACCCAACAAGAACAGTGGTGCACTCCCAAGCCTTCTACGTAGCACGACTTGATCATTTGGATGTGTCAAGATGTGTCAACCGTCCCTTTTCGGTGAGGTGACAGATTCCTATTGATTTGGCGACTTGGGAGCTTGGACCTCAAAGGAACTTCAGATCGTTACGGATAAACAGATAAACAAATAGTAGATAAAAACAAGTATATCAACATTGATTTCTTAGTATAGGCTTGCAGCATCGCCAAAGAAGTCGGTGAACCTTTGCAGAAGATTCGATTCCGTGGGTTTGATGCCTCTTATTTGATTCAGGTTTGATGCCTTTGATTTTCAAGTTTTCCCCTGGAACACTTGCAGTCCCTGGCCCTGGCACTCTGGAACTTTGTTGATTCTATTATCCTGGCAGGCCTTAACAGCCAGCAGCAGATGCGCATGGCTGATATGGCAATGGTGTCGTGCATAAGGAGCCGACAGTCCACCTAGAGCCCCCTCGACTGTCGAATCGAAGAATCGAATGGGTTGCTCTTCAAAAAACGGTTGTCTCGGTGTCAGGATTCTGGGCTGTGCGCACAGCAACAGAACGCTTGCTGACTACCGTTCACATCCAGGTGAAGCCCTTGAGCGGTGCGAAAGGGTGAGGGACAAAAGCAGAGAGACACAGAATAGAAGATCTAAATCGTATTTACATATATACAGATGTATCATGATGTATTGAATGTTCAGAAGAATGCAGGGTGAACGCATCGATGAGACACAACCAACACAGAAAGGAATGAAGTTGAAGATAGAAACGAAGTGTAATGAAAGATATATAAAGATATATTGAAAAGTAGAATGAAGATTAATGAAGATGAATGAAGATGAATGATGTATTGACTTAAAGAGTGCCTTTCTGTACAGCTCTTGGACGCTAAGGACTAATCCAGCGCTTGGGTGCCAACTGCAGAGTGAATCTCAGCTTTGGACTTCACCGCGGCTGGGCCATTGAGGCACAGAAAACATCGGAAAACTGTGGACACAGTGGAAGACAATGGGAAGACAATGAGAAAACAGTGGGAAAACAGGGGGAAGACAATGGGAAGTTACGGAAGTGGAAGAAGTTACTGAAGACACGGCGATGTGGCAATGAGTCGATGAGATGAGCCCATGAAGAGCCCATGCTTAGGCACCAAGGGGACCTATGGGGCCCTTACTAAGGGGGATAAATACGACGAAGGAGTACTAAGGAGCTGGAACTTGTGGAACTTGTGGTGTGAAGATGTGCAAAAATTCACACCTTGTGTTGTTTTCCTTGGTCCCTTGGGAGCGCCGCATCAGGGCGCCGTTGGTAGCGAGTTCAAGATTGATGCGTGCTGTTCTCAGACAGAAGGTTTGACAGAAAAGATTTGATAGAAGATTTGATAGAAGATCTACGAAGATCTGATGGAAAAATATTTGAATTTGCAATTGAATCAAGACTTTAAGTTAAGCAAGTGCAGCCTGAAGAGGCAATGCAATACGTCGGAATGCAGCCTTCCTGTTCAGAAAGATTAGGACTCTATGCGAATCAATTTTTGTTGGCGGCTGTGCCTAGCACATCACAAATTCTATCCCATGATTCTAGGGCTTTACTCGGCTGTATGCCTGAATTTCCATCCCAGAACATACGGGCCATAAATAAAAAATATATGTTTATTTACAAAAATATATAATTATATTTATATATATATATATTTAGATATAGGCATTTATATATATACATATATATATATATATAAATGTGCAGACCGATTACGAAACATTCCAGGATGGGTGGCAAGAAGGATTTGATGCGCCCTCAAGGTCCTACTTGTCGCCTAACGTAAGCATCGCGGAAAGCCTGGAGCATGCCACAAAGGCAGGCTTTTTTGAGATGCGGAAGTGTATGAACCAGTTGAGATGTTTGAACCTTGATTCATTCGTATTTAGATGTATCATGATGTATCTAGTGTTTGACTTGGATGACGATGAGTGATCCACATTTGTGTGTCACCTGGGAAGCATGAGTAGAGATCAACCAATGTGACTTCTGCAACTGATGCAGGTCTACTCTGTAAGTATGCTGGTCTCGCAAGACTGCGTGTCCTTGTGCTCCAAGGCTTGCAACATTGAGAATCATTGAGAACTTACCTGAAGAAACATGATGGAAACATGATGGAAACATGATGGAACCCTGAATTTAGACAGGATGAAAACTTCCCACATCGCTTGAGAGTGACCTCTCACAGAACTTCCTTACACGGAATCATAGCGATTGGATGACCACACCCCAGAATTGTCAGACTGTCGCACGCAAGGCGCTATTAATTAGGCACCGGCATTCACAAACCTCTTAACAAATGGATGCTTGAAGTGCATGGCTGGCTCCATGCGCGATTGTGATCTGTTCTACCCTCATAAGCCCTGATGAGACCATTTGCAACGATTTTGGAACTGCTACCGGTCGGAACGGACCCTTCTTCAATGTTGTCACAAGTACGAAAGGAGCTGCATGGAGTGTTTCTCATGTTTCTCTTCTCCAGTACGTGGTGGTCTCCACAGCGCATTTCAAGGTCTTGGCGAAACAGTGCAGGCTCATAGACAAGGCGCTGAAATGGAACCAGTGGAGAACCGGTGGAGAACCAGTGGAGAACCAGTGGATACTTTCGCATCTTTCGCATTTGGAAAGTCGTTGGAAAGGACACAGTGCTCATCAGTGCTCTTGTGTTTGTTCCCCTGTTGCTTCGCAACTGGCCAAGACCTTCCCAGGTGACCATGAAAGGATCCAAGTTGCCTTTGAGTTTATTTGTCTACGATGTGGTGCCGAGCTCAGGATGCTGTGTAAAGACAGTGCGTTGGCGACGATTTTTGAAATCATAAATTTACTATCATGGAAAGTCATGGAAACAAGGAAACTCAACGTATGCCAGTTCGGGAATACAGGCCGGGGAGGGCTGGCCATTGGGTTGCAACAGAACCTTCCACCGCAGGTACCTGCAGGCACTGTGCTTGACTAGCTATTAGGGGCTCAGCAGTTCTCATCAACTTAAGGGAAGATCACGAAAAGTGGTACCATATGTGCACAGGACCGTATAGAGAGGCAGCCGAGCGTGCATATGCAGACATGTGCATTTACTTTGGCAAAATTCGCACGTGTGCAAACCACAGATAAATGCAGATAGCTACATCACTGTGAATGCATGCATCCTCTGCAGATCTGATATACTTGGCGAATAAACTTACAAACGAGTATGATTGAATTTTCAGACACCAAACGGTGCCACCCAACGCTGCGACCAAACGGTGCCACCAAAAGTCGTGAAAGTGATGATGTGCAATGTGAGAAGACTCTAAGTTGAAGACTATAGATATCTATAGAATTCTATAGATATCCATTTAGATTCTCATTTGTTAAGTTTGTGACTGATCAAATATGCGTTGCGAGTGGATCCGCTGTGCTCCCTGTGTCAGTAACCAACTGGAGTGGAACGTTCGGCAGCGCTTCAAAGCCCGACAGCTTTTCGAGGCAGTTGCAGTGCAGTGTTTCTTTGAGGGTAGTCATAAGTGTAGTTATATAAGAAACAAGTGATGGTATTATATGTAGTCATATGTTATATGTAGTGATGGTAGTCATAAGATGTCACAAGTGTAGTGATATGTAGTGATCATTGTGTGATGGCCTGCAGATCCTGTTTTCAGTTTTCAGTACACATAGCGGCATAGCGGTGACTCGATTCTTCGATGTCTTGTTCAGTGAGTTAGAAGAAGTAGTTTTCAACAGAATCATAGTTTCAATTTCAATATGTTTCAATGATTTGTGTAGCTCCATTATGTTTTATCGGAACTGTAAATGTGCATGTGTTTGTCACACGGTTAAAACATCGCTGCTCCAGTGGTGGATGAGCAGCTGAGTAGTGCAGCATTGTACAAGGAGCGTTCAAACACCTCTCCTGTGACACTTCGATGAACGATCCTGATTTAATTATATATATATATATATATTTATATACATTTATATACATTTATATATATTTACATTTAATTAGAAGCTTGCAGGATCTTGCAGGATCTTGCAGGTCCTAGGTCTCCCACTGCCCTCGAGGTAGAGAAAACAAGGAAGTGGGCAGCAGACGTCAACATCGTCATCCCGACTTTGTGAGAGCAGCATCCTTCATCGAATGAAAGTTCTCATTTTCATCACTGAAAGCACTTTGAAAGCAGTAATTTTCCTCCTCTCAGATTTGCTCCACGTTTTACAAGCTCATTGGCAAAACGCTTTTCATCGCATTTCAGATCATTTTGGCTCGCTGAACTTTGCCAGGTTCAAGATTTTGTAACCAAAAGCGATGATGTCAAGATCATGCGCAAACTCTACACTACAGACTTCCAGCAGCTATTCAACATGGGGTGCCCCTGTAAGTATCCACGCTTGGAGGGTCCGACATGCCCGTCACTGAATGGCCAGTACTTGCAGAATCACCATTTGGACATATTTGGACCGTTTAAAGCCCAGAACTGTTGCATTTGTGACAGGTACCAAAACTACTCCGAAGGTGAGTGGCGAGTAGCCCGTCGATTGCTGAAGGCTGTGGCGTTTTTGTGAGAATGTGGATGTACTTCAATTGTTATATGTATATATATGATATTTATGTATATATATATATTTATATATACATATTTATATATACATATTTATATATACAGTCATTTAGAATCTACAGCAATTGGTAGCAACGTATAGCAACGTGTAGCAACAGGCAGGACTTGCATGTCTGCAGGAGACGCAAGACATGCTCGGCTTCCAGGCCATTCTGAAGCCACGAACAGTCGACCTCTTAGAATCTCCTTGTGACAGGACGGCCCCAGCACCGCCTTGCTGAACTTTATGGAGACATATCATTTCGAGGCGAAGATCGCAGACATGTTTTGAGAGTTGCATTGCCAGTTTAGTCTTGTATGAAATCTAGTGCATCTTGATGCACCTTGATGCATCTTGCGTTCATTGCAGGCTCCACCGAAGTGGATGGGTGTCCGGGACATCCTTGTGTTAAAGCCTCAATCTGTACAGTGGATCACATCAATTCACCCAGGCCAGTGTTTCTAGCGATTGAAAGGATCATGACTTTGAGGACGATTCTTTCATTCTGATTTCCTTGATTTCCAGTATACTCTTTCATCATTTTTCATCCTGGTTTCAAAACAGGACCTATCATCAAACTTTGAGAAAGCATTGATTTTTCGATTTTTGCTATTGTTTGGACAGAGAAAAGGTGAAGACAGAGACAGGAAATGTGAGAATGTCAACGATGTTTCAAGATTCCAGACATTTGCACAATGTTTCAACTGGTTTGAAGTCTGTCATGCTTGCATTGTCTCAACTTGGGTTTGCTGAGGCACTGAGCGGCAGCCCAATTGCGGTACATTTGTGTATGACCATTTGTGTAGAGCAACAATGACACCATTCGACATATATATATATATATAGATAGATAGATAGATAGATAGATAGATAGATAGATAGATAGATATATGTACATCTTTGATCGTAGTTGCCTTTTCCTTTGTGTCTCCGACATCGGAGTGGGGAACTCTGATCCTTCAGTGGCTCTGACAAATTGTAAGGCGCAGTCAACATGGAAAAAGCTGCGATCAAGGCTGCTTGATGTAGTCAAAGTACAGTGCCAGTTTCTTTGTTTTGTTCAGAGCCGCTTTCATCGCGAAGCGATGTTGAAATGTTTCACACCCAGACCATCCAGGCGAGTGCGCTGGATAAAGTCTGCAGATCCGAGAGACACCGAGCATTGACAAAACAAATAAAACATCTAAATTGTAGAAATATGCAAGATAAGATGGTAGATGTACGGGCAAATACCTCCGTTTGCCCGCGCCTCTGTCGTCAGCGTCTTGGAACGTCAAAAAACATTGGTTTTTACAGGACAAAATGCACATGTGTGACATGAAGCGTATCTTGACGGCGCGCGCAGGTCCTTGACCTGTGTTTTGCTTGCATTCTGGAGACATACAACCCTAAAACCCTTAAACCCTAAAACCATAAACCCTAAAACCCTAAACCATAAACCCTAAAACGATAAACCGTACAGCCAAAAACCTAAAAACCTTTCAGAAAAACGATAAAACCTTGAAACCATAAACCCTAAAACCCTAAAACCATAAGCCCTAAAACCCTTAAACTATAAACCATAAACTATTACGCGCAAACCCCCTCGTTCGCCCTGTGGGCGAAAGGGGGGGTTTGCGCGTAGATGTACTGTAGATGGTTTATTGTAAAGATCCTATTCTATCTTTTTCATCCTATTCTTGTTTTACCAAGCAGCAACTGACCAGAGAAGGTTGCTTGTCCGCTGCAAGCTAATCAGCTAATCCTGCTTCACATGAATCGCAGCGCCCTGAAATGCAGCCTTCATTGGTGCTCGCCTTTTTCATTATGGCCGATGTCGATCTGGCTCAATGTTACAAAATAGAGCTTGCAATCGCTTACATATCTCTGTTACACAGGTTTTGAAGATACTTTAAAAGTCACTTAACCAGTGACGACTATAGAGCAAGAGCCTGTATAGATGTGAAGTTAGTACTAATCCCTCCCGTGGCTTTCAAAGGAAGCGTGCACTGCCTATGTCATCATTATTTAGGTATGTCAATTGCTACCTGCTTGTACTTCTCGATGGTATGGTTCTTGCATGATTGCAGCACTTCATGATACCCCCTACTTAACACATCTTGTTGCGCCACCATCACCGCCATCATTTTTCCATGTGCGTGTCTGTGGGATCCTCCATGGCAGTGATGTGATCACGGTCAATGCTGGAATTCAGGGCACATTTGGCGTGAATTCCCCAGAGACTTCGGAAAGTTTGGAATTGTTTGCCCTGAGTTCCTGTGGCCACATGATTTTATTTTGTTGCCGAGTGTTGCAATCGTGATGCAGTGAAGTAAACCGTATGCACGTACCATTCACATCCATTCACCACTCTACGCGGCTCTCTCTGATTGTTTCGATTCTGCTACCGTTCCGTGGTAGAGGAGATTGTTTCTATTTGTAGCTCCCGGTAGTTGTAAACCGAGGCCAGGAACGTTCGATCACCCAAGAGCAGGCTGCGGCTTCACTTTCTTCTTTCATTTTGCTCAAGTCCAACATAGTGAAAGCATTATATGTTATTATGAATTATGTGTTGATATGTGTTCACTGTGACTGTGATATGTTTGTTTGTAGCCAGAATCTTGAGGTGCAGCAAGTAGCGATCCAAATAGTAGCCTAACATAGTCTAACATGTTCAAAGATGTTCGAAGTCTTACTTTGTTTCCCGTATTTATTTTTTCAGTTGAAACGTCATCCAAAACGTTGATGACTCGCCTTGCAAGTTTGAACCACTTGAGCAATGTCGCCTCTTGATGATTGTTGCACCTTATAATCGTTTAACATTTCATCAAAATTGTGTGAAGTATGCGATGACAACAATTGAAAATTGTTCATTTCCAGCAGAACGGAGTTGCAAAATTTTGAAAAAGTTTACAGATTCTGTCTGAGATCTCCACTGAGTTGCCTGCACTTGGAGCAGGTCTTTGGTGCGCTCCCCATGGAATGTGTCGCAGTCCTAGACATGCTTCAAACTCTCAGCAATGTAACGATCCAAAGCCTTTTCGAGTACAAAGAGCAAGGTGATGCAAGGTGACCTTTCAAGTGTACAAACAACTTCTGCTTTCACAGTAATGTTTGCCTGGTAATAGTAACCCCCCACCTTTCAATACCCCCTAAATAAACTTACATAAGATTATACATAAGATTATTCGGGGGGATCCAATTGTTTTAAAGTGACGAATAAGAAATCCAATTTGGCAGGAAATCCAATTGAGAAAGTTCCCAAGCGGGAAGGACTATGGTTAAGTTGAAGGGTGCTTTTTTGGACTGCCAGCTGCTTCGAATTGTCGTCGTCGTCGTCGTCGTCGTCGTCGTCGTCGTCGTCGTCGTCGTCGTCGTCGTGGTCGTGGTCGTGGTCGTTGTGGTTGTTGTTGTTGTTGTTGTTGTAGTTGTAGTTGTAGTTGTAGTTGTAGTAGTTGTTGTTGTTGTTGTTGTTGTTGTTGTTGTTGTTGTTGTTGTTGTTGTTGTTGTTGTTGTTGTTGTTGTTGTTGTTGTTGTTGTTGTTGTTGTT